>JAYMGJ010000074.1:0-57839 GCA_037178675.1 Scleroderma bovista | reverse complement strand
GCCCTGGACTGTTCCAGTATGCTGAAGAATTGTTCAAGAGATTCCTGAGATCACCCACAGTTGATCTTTGGAAGTTTTATCTCACTCTGAGTCCTGTCAGGTTCATAGTGAGCGAAATCACGATACTACTGCAGGGTTTTTAATGCAACATTGAAATTTACAGACACGTGAATACATTGCCCAACAGCCACAAAGGGGCCAGTCAGGCTTACAAATTTGTGCTCAACCACATTGGACAAGACAAAGACAATGGTGAAATATGCTCCATCACATATGCAAGCACGGATAGTACTCCGCCAATTACAAAGACGCTTGGGTCCCCTGTTCCCACCACCTCCCCTGCCTTCTTCAAGGCTGTCAATTTATTTACTGCCTATGCATCAACCAACTCATCCTTTGTAACTCAGAGTGCTGATGAAAAACTCCCAAGTCCAAAGAGCTGCAAGATCGTCGGTCTGAATAAGGACTTGTCTGGATATTGTTATGCTTGTTGAGCTCACAATCTCAAAACATTCCAAGCTATATTTGCAAGAGCCCGGAAGGACTGCTGGACACCATGGGAGGTGTACGAGGCTCAAAACCAAGTGTGTCATCACTGGCCTACTACGCAAAACCACAAAGAAATGCAAATAGATAGTACATATACTACTGTATATACTATACTTAATATTGGTTATATGGACTTTTTGGACTTTTTGCACCTTTGGATTGTGCGGCACCTTGGCAAGAAAAGTTTGGTAAGTCCAAAAAGTCCTGAAAGGCACAAAAAAGCCATAAAAGCCTAAAAAGTATTTTGTTAATTTCCTGATGTAAGGGTGGCTGTAGGCAGTGGTGATGAATAGCCACTTACCAGGTGGTAGAGTTTGTCCTCGTCCTCAGCAAATTTGTGTGGCCATTCCTGCATTACTCCATCCCATATTATTTGCATGGGGCCCACCAGGCCCTCAGTGAGCCAAGGGTTCTCCAAGGAGCCAACAAACTTCTGTAATATGGGTACAAAGCGCATGGTGAAGGTGTGGAGAGAGCCAGCAGGTAGATCATTATTGGAAGGGGCTTGACGGAACTTTGTCGAGGCCACCGCTGTGAGTCAAAGTGTGGGTTTAGGTCGAAACAACAACCCAAACACAACACCAACAAAGGACTACAAAAAAGTGCGAGTGGTGGTTTGCCTCCACGGTGTCCAGAGAGGATATGCTGAGGAGGGGGGAAGGGGATCTACACCAACAGGGTGATGCAGACAGTGATGCAGGATACTCCTGGGGTACAGGAGTAATAGATGATGAAGGGGATAAGGGTCTGGACTCTTCCTAAAGCCTAGGAAGTGTCAAAGTGGGGATTGAGTTAAGTGGGACTGAAGTAGCGATACTACACCTAGAGATTGGTGCAGCAGAGGGGCAAGGGGGCTCCTGACATCCAGAAGCGATGGGAGATGAAGGATTGACAGGCTAGACTCCACTTGAGCCTAGAGAAAGACTTTGACTTGAATAGATTGAATAAAACTTGAATAACAGAGTCTTTAGACCTTCACTGAAGCCTACAAGACTCAAAGAGCTGAGGGGATACTGACTGAGAGAGTCTGAGAGAGGGATAATTTCGTGCAATTGGGTCTTTTTTTTCACTGGGCTGAGCCCAGGGGTTTAAATACATGGGGGGGCACAGCATTAAAGTACAAAAAGAGAAGGCAGTAAGCAGAATTTGTCAAGGATTGGTAAGGGATTGGTAAGAGCTTTGTAAGGGGTTTGTAAGTGATCAGTAAGCAAGGGATAAGCAGGAATGAGTAAGCATAGGGAGCATGAATAAGCTGCTGAGTAAAGGAATGAGTAAGCTGCATGACAAGATTGATTGGTAAGGGAGTGGGTCATCAGCTGAGTAATATACCAAAAATGCGAAAGGGATAGAGTAATACTGATGACAGGAGAGCATCAGTAAGCAAGGGATAAGTCACTTGCACAGCAGAAGAAGTCATTGATGCACTGCCCAAGAAGTTTGATGGGAAGCTGTGTACCATCAGGAATTTGATGGGAGAACAATAGGGAAGATCTGGGATAAATAGGGGAATTGATCCGAGACAGAACAGCCACAAGAAGGGTACCAGGGGTCCAGAGGTCTCTGGGGGGGTCAGCATACACTAAGGTATAGTGCATATGTTCTAGTGCCGCTGAAGCGCAACCATGGGCTCCCTTGACGAGCTCTCTTCTGGGAAAGAATGAGAGAGTGTTCTTCTTCCTAACAGCACTATAAAGTGGGGGGGGTATAACTGTCATGGTGCTGAGGGATGCTGTCTGAAAGTGGGGAAGCAGACAGAGTACTGAATTTGACGCATCCAGGGAAGTGAGACGAACGACAGAGGAAGATGGACATGGCAAGTATCTGGGAGGAAGGGACCATAGGCTGATGGCTCAGGGGACACAGAGACGACCAGAGAAGACTTTTCAAGCTTGACAATAGACCTAAGATGACCAAAGTATGTCCTTGATGCAGGACTGATGAGGAGAACGCGCTGGCCAAGAATAAGGGGGACTGAGGGAGCAGGCTGGGAAGATATGTGCCAGACAGTGCATGGGAACTCTGGGAGAGGCTGTCCTAAGAGCAGGACATAGTGGAGATCTGCAGCAATAGCGGAGAAATGATCCAGAGAAAATATGGACTCCATAGTGAGCGATGAGACGAACGTCTGGATTGCAGGGGGAATATCTCCATGGGAAATGAATGGATTCACGTCAGAACTTGACAGGCAGATAGACCATGTTCTAGGCTCTCTGACGGTATAGTCATGTGCCCGATAGCTTAAGAAATGGCAGAGCTATTCAAAATATCGGAATGCTGGCACTGGGCACCTAAAAATGACATTTGGGCGCTAAAAATCATTTCTTCTCTTTCTCCTTTGTTTCTCCATCAATTCTTCAGCTTCTTTGACCATTCTGATATGGGAGTTGGACTGCAGAGGTGTGCATTCCTTTCTCATACCATAATGACATTATTCCTTCAGTTTCTTCTGCTTCTTGATGGTTCTTGTGCGAGGGATGACTGTCAGTGTTGGCATTCATCTCTTGCATCAGAATAGTCTTCTTGTGCGATAGATGGCTACGATGAGGGTCTGTCGTGCCTATCCTTCGCATAAGGATCATTTGATATAGGCATTATCTTCCATGTTCACTGTACCAAACCTGTTTGGTGCATGACACCGCATTGCTGATAACCATGGACTGTTGAAGGCGCTGTTGTGGCGCGTTTGGTATGACCATTGTGGCAGACTACATTGAAAGCAGAACGAAAATCAGTCACAAGGCAAGAGGACATGAGAGCAACATGTACTGGATTAACTGCCTTCAAGACTGTCTGGCCAGTACTCTTCATAGGTGCTGTGAATGAGTCCAATGATGGGCTGAAACTATTGTCTTTGTCACTATGGAGTCCTCCACGAGTATACGGTGTGGGAGTGATGGGTGAGCCTCAATAGGTCAGACCCGAGGATGCGGTCAAAGGATTGAGAGGCTGAGATGGCGCAAGTCCTTGTGTCACTGCTGATTGGGTTCCACACCTGGTTCCTTCTAAATGTTGCTTTTTGATAGTTCTGTCGCTGCCAGTACTGTCATCGGAGTAGTTAGTAGCCAAGGGAAATACTTGCAACCCATCCTGACTTACCCTGGTGCTGATTGTTCCTCTGAGAGAGCCTCATGGGCACGTTTCCCTCCACCGGCAGGCGTTGCAGGGTAGTCGAAGTCGTGGCATGCTTGTGTAATCGCCTTGCGCATGGGCTTTGCCTTTGTTCTCTTTTTGGAATTGTGGACTTCTGGGACGACGTTAGGGTGCCTATCGTCTTCATCCCCTCCATCATCTGCCTCAAGTTCGAATTCTGATCCACTAGGAGTCGAGACACCATCTGGCACTCAAAGCACAAATGAATGTAAGTCTACCGTCTACTTTGCACTAGGTCACAATCAGACTTACCGTTGACTAACGTTTCATCTTCATCAACAGCTTCATTTTTGCCTTCAAGATCATCGTCGTTGACTTGGCTCGCTTCCTCAGTTTGCGGCTGCCAGGTTTTTTTCTTCATAAAGGCTGAGTTTGGTTTCTTGAATCGTTCAGTTTGACTCGATGCCTTCATTGACAGATCATATTCAATACTTGCAGCATGCTGAATGCCAACCTGAATTGTGGCTGCCCTTTGGGAGTCTTCCATCACTTTTGCTGCCTTCTCAGCTTGTACAACTTCTGCAGGACGTCTAGGTGCAGGTAAGTTGGGCTTTCCAGGATGAGCATGTTTGTTGGATGACTGTGTGCCGATAGCACGTGTCAGCTGGCTCGCCATGTCAGCGGTGGGTGACTGAGGGAGGCTTGATGTTTGGGTGACCGCCGGGTTTGTTTGTTTTTTTCTTTGTCAGCCACTGTTTAAAACTGCACAGTTGATATGACAGATCTACTCCAAATGACAGCTCAGACGGGACCAGCCTGCCGGTCAATAAACGTGTGCAGTCACCATGCCTTGCCGCCTGCCAGTGCGTCCATTCAACCACAGAGTCTATGTCTGTGGTGTTGACAGCTGCACCAAGACATGCTTGACTTGAGGTGGTATGAAACAGCATATGCAAAAGTGGCACCTCAACCGCGGGATTCGTCCACAGCCGATCAACCCCACTGAGATGGAGGAAGTTCATCAAGATTATGACTTCGCTGATGGTAGGGATCTACCTGGGCCAGATGAAGATAATGCAGGTGCAGGGCAATGTCCTTGAGAGCGGAAAGTGAGTTATCACCCCCTTCTTGATGGTATGTTCGTTTCTGTCAATACATCCCATACAAGTGCTGACCATCACTGCATAGGAACTCCGTGCGATCACGCTGGGAATTATCTGCCACCCGGTTCCCCTCCCCCTCCAAAGCCAAGTCCCCCTCCTGATGACTATAGTCCCTATGAGAGTAGGGCTGCCTTCCAACTTGCTGAATTCTTGTACAATCATGAACAGATGTCCGCTGCCAAGATTGACGAATTACTGGCTATCATGGCTTCGATATGCAACAAGGATCCACCATTCCATTCGCACAAGCACATGTATGATACAATCGACGCTACAACCCATGGGGATTCCCCTTGGAAGTCATTCTCTGTGACATATTCAGGTGCCATACCTGATCTTCCACCTCCTTGGATGACCACCAAGTATGATGTATGGTACTGCGATCCGAAGGTGGTGCTTGAGCATCAACTTGCAAACCCCAATTTCAAGGGTGAAATTGATTATGCCGCGAAAGTTGTCATTGATGAAGGTGGACACTGTGAAGTATGTGACCTGATGTCTGGACAATGGGTGTTCAAACAGTCTGTAAGTTATTTGTTTCGAATTGTTGGTGAAGCAGTGACTGATATTGAACCTGCCAGTCTCAGGACATCATTGGCAAAGATGCCGACACACACAGTGCAATGTTCGTGCCAGTGGTTCTTGGTAGTGACAAGACCATGGTGTTGGTTGCAACAGGTCATACAGAATACTACCCTCTCTACCTCTCACTTGGGAATATACACAACAATGTCCACCGGGCGCACCGTGATGCTGTAACAATACTCGCATTTCTTGCCATTCCCAAAAGTACGTTTGGTGTGGTACTATTTTATCTATTCTTTACTACTCATTTGTCTGAACATAGCTGATGAGGTGCACAAAAATGACCCTGCGTTTTGCCGCTTTCGCCACCAACTCTTCCATAGCTCAATTGCGGCTGTGTTGGACTCACTGAAGCCACACATGAGTAAGCCAACAGTCACATTGTGTCTGGACGGGCATTTTCGTCATGTTATATATGGACTCGGCCCCTACATTGCAGACTACCCCGAACAGGTGTTATTGACTGGTGTGGTGCAGGAATGGTGTCCACGGTAAGTCAATGTGATGATCCACACAGTTTAACTTACCATTTACCATCAGGTGCACTGCTCACAACAATAATTTGGATGGTGGCAGAGGTAGTCATTCCCATGAACTTTCCACGGTGCTCGTCAATGTCCTAGATGCACAAACATTATCCAATGACTATGGCATTGTTCATGACATTGTGGTGCATGTGTCTGTCTGTCATTCTACTTACAGCAGAGCTTAGTAGCATCTAATAGCCTTTCACTTTGGACTTTCCCTGCGCAGACATTCACAAACTTATCGCCCTGGACCTCCTTCACCAGTTGATCAAGGGCACATTCAAGGACCACCTTGTCACCTGGATTAATGAGTATCTAGAGTTTGAGCATGGGAAGCAGTGTGCTGGTGAAATTATCACTGATATTGACTGCAGGTAAGTCATTGCAAACCAGTGGCCACTGCCACCCTACTGAGACGTGTTTTTTCTTACTAGGATTGCAGCTGTGCCGTCCTTTCCTGCGCTGCAGCGGTTTCCAGAAGGGCAAGGGTTCAAACAATGGACTGGTGATGATTCCAAGGCACTAATGAAAGTAAGTAAGTCATGAATTTTATCCAAGTATGTCGCTTATGTATGTGTTGATGAGGTATACTTACTGGCCATAGCTGAACATGTTCCCCCTGGCATGGTGCGTGCACTGAGCGCATTTCTGGATTTCTGTTATTTGGTCTGGCATTTGATCCTTAACGAAGAAACTCTTGATGCAATTGATGTCGCTGTGGAACACTTCCATCAAGAACGTGCTGTTTTTATTACAACTGGCGTGTGTGCCCATTTATCCCTCCCATGCCAACATGCCATGGTGCATTATCGTGAACTCATCGAATTATTTGGTGCGCCGAATGGATTGTGCTCATCAATTACGGAGTTGAAGCACATCACAGCCATGAAGGAACCTTGGCAGTGCTCCAACAAGTTCAATGCACTTGGACAAATGCTTGTCACAAATCAATGGCTTGACAAGTTAGCTGCAGCCCGAAGGTGGTTCACAGAACGTGGTATGTTGGACAGACCACTTCTTCCGGTTGGATTGGAGGCTGTGAGGGTAGACTTAGAAGATGAGGAGGGTGGCGCTGTGGATGATGACCCGGCAACCTATACAGTCAACCTAGCATCTCGCCCTTGTGTGTCCGTGATTTCATTTGATACCCTACACTAACGCTATCAACATATTTGTGCAGTGCATGGTGTGTCTGGCATGGTCGCACATGTAGCAGACCATCTCGGTCTCCAGGGTCTGCAAGAGGCGATTTGACGCTTCCTTTATGACCAGCTCTACCCTGATGCCGAGATACCAGGGGATCGCACAGACCTTCGCGTCTGCCCTCTTTTTCAAGGCAAAGTACATGTTTTTTACTCTGCTACAGCAACATTCTGCGTGCCAAGTGATCAGTCAGGTGTAGGGGGGATGCGCCGTGAAATAATCCATGCAACACCCTCTTGGCAGGGGGCCCTCCATGCTATGACTGTGTATATGTGGCAAAGGGAGGTGTGGATACAGAAGGTTTTCGTAGTCTACTGGTGGGAAGGGTGCACCTATTTTTTTCTTGCAAATATGCAGGACACTGCTGTCACGCACCAAACAGGTTTGGTACAGTGAACATGGAAGATAATGATAACACCTATATCAAATGATCCTTATGCAAAGGATAAGCACGACGGACCCTCATCGTAGCCATCTATCGCACAAGAACTGCCAAGAAGCAGAAGAAACTGAAGGAATAACGTCAATTGTGGTATGAGAAAGGAATGCACATGTCTGCAGTCCAACTCCCATACCAGAACGATCAAAGAAGCCAAAGAATTGATGGAGAAACAAAGGAGAAAGAGAAGAAATGATTTTTAGTGCCCAAATGTCATTTTTAGGTGCCCAGTGCCAGCATTCTGATATTTTGAATAGCTCCATCGTTTCTGAAGCTATCAGGCATGTGACTATACTGTCAGAGAGCCTAGAACATGGTCTATCTGCCTGTCAAGTTCTGATGCAAATCCGTTCATTTCCCACGGAGATATTCCCCCTGCAATCCAGACATTTGCTTCATCGCTCACTATGGAGTCCATATTTTCTCTGGATCATTTCTCTGCTATTGCTGCAGATCTCCACTATGTCCTGCTCTTAGGACAGCCTCTCCCAGAGTTCCCGTGCACTGCCTGGCACATATCTTTCCAGCCTGCTCCCTCAGTCCCTCTTGTTCTCGGTCAGCACGTTCTCCTCGTCAGTCCTGCGTCAAGGACATACTTTGGTCATCTTAGGTCTATTGTCAAGCTTGAAAAGTCTTCTCTGGTTGTCTCTGTGTCCCCTGCGCCCTCAGCCTATGGTCCCTTCCTCCCAGATACTTGCCATGTCCATCTTCCTCTGTCGTTCGTCTCGCTTCCCTGGATGCATTGAATTCAATACTCTATCCGCTTCTCTACTTTCAGATGACATCCCCCAGCACCATGACAGTTATTCCCCCACTTTATAGTGCTATTAGGAAGAAGAACCTTCTCTCGTTCTTTCCCAGAAGAGAGCTCGTCAAGGGAGCCCATGGTTGCGCTTCAGCGGCGCTAGAACACATGCACTATACCTTAGTGTATGCTGACCCCCCAAAAGACCTCTGGACCCCTGGTACCCTTCTTGTGGCTGTTTTGTCTCGGTTCAATCCCCCTATTAATCTCAGATCTTCCCCATTGTTGTCCCATCAAATTCCTGATGGTACACAGCCCCCCATCAAACTTCTTAGGCTGTGCATCAATGACTCCTTCTGCTGTGCAGTGACTCATCCCTTGCTTACTGATGCTCTCTTGTTATCAGTATTACTCTATCCCTTTCGCATTTTTGGTATATTACTCAGCTGATGACTCACTCCCTTACCAATCAATCTTGTCATGCAGCTTACTCATTCCTTTACTCAGCAGCTTATTCATGCTCCCTATGCTTACTCATTCCTGCTTATCCCTTGCTTACTGATCACTTACAAACCCCTTACAAAGCTCTTACCAATCCCTTACCAATCCTTGACAAATTCTGCTTACTGCCTTCTCTTTTTGTACTTTAATGCTGTGCCCCCCCATGTATTTAAACCCCTGGGCTCAGCCCAGTGAAAAAAAAGACCCAATTGCACGAAATTATCCCTCTCTCAGACTCTCTCAGTCAGTATCCCCTCAGCTCTTTGAGTCTTGTAGGCTTCAGTGAAGGTCTAAAGACTCTGATATTCAAGTTTTATTCAATCTATTCAAGTCCAAGTATTTCTCTAGGCTCAAGCGGAGTCTGGCCAGTCAATCCTTCATCTCTCATTGCTTCTGGACATCAGGAGCCCCCTTGTCCCCTTGCTGCACCAATTTCTAGGTGTAGTATTGCTGTTTCAGTCTCAGTCAACCCAATCCCTGCTTTGACACTTCCTAGGCTTTAGGAAGAGTCCAGACCCCTATCCCCTTTGTCTTCTATTACTCCTGTACCCCAGGAGTATCCTGCATCACTGTCTGCATCACCCTGTTGGTGTAGATCCCCTTTCCCCCTCCTCAGCATATCCTCTCTGGACACCACAGAGGTAAACCACCACTCACACATTTTCATAGTCCTTTGTTGGTGTTGTGTTTGGGTTATTACTCCGACCCAAATCCACACTTTGACTCACACCGCTACTCATGTGCATTACTCAACTGGTTTATCCCAATTGCTGACGAGCCTGATGAGTTGATGGGCATGTGGATTGTGGCACTGGAAGTGGATAACAATGGACGGTGTGTCCAATCTGTCGTCTCTCTGGATTCAGTGGTCCGGGGTGCACACCTTATAGGAGTTTATGGCAGTGAATTTATTCCTGTTGACCTCCACTTCTCCAAGTCTTTAGATGCCTTTAAGGCTTACTATGTAAATAAGTACATTGACCACCAGGCAAATATGCTTGTATTTTAGTTAATAGTAACTTGTGTTGTACAGGTGTGCACTTGCAGTCTGGGATTGTCTGGACCCATTGTGCTCATTGTCTGAATGGACTGATGGGCTCTGGTCATGACCTGAATCTATCTGTAATTATGTCTGATATTATGCCTGGAACATGAGTATGAATTCTGTCTGACAAGCCTGGCTCCAGAGTGTGTCCTGATCCCAGACATTTCCCAGGCATGGTCAGACACCCAGGTCATTCAGATGAATTTCAGGTCATTCAGACATACAACGATTTGCTGATGGAGGGTGATACAAACATGCGAGACAGCCTCATGAATGTTGATGGGTCGACTTGACAAATAGATAGAACAGAGATATCCATTAGAACATTTCGTTGCTCTCTAGCTATTCCCAAAGGTGTGTCTACATTTACTACCTCATCATCCCTAGGTCTGAATTGTACACTTCCAACAGCCACAAAGAAATATATGGATGATGCAGCTTTTTGACAGTTCAAGAAACAACTTTTCCATGCAGCAATGTCAAGAATATTGACCTCACTCAAACCTGGCATGACAACACCCCAAGTCTTACAATGTCCTGACTGGCACTTTTGTCGCATTATCTTTGGGATTGGTCCATATATTACTGACTACCCAGAGCAGGTCCTTATCTTGGGAATCATGCAGAACTGGTGTGGGAGGTTCCTTTGATTTTTATGCTCTCTTACATTGGATGCTAATACTCTCATGTATAGATGTATTGCATTTCCAAATGACCTTGACAATAGAGGTGCACCACGAACACAGAAACTGACTGAAGCTCTCATTGAGGAGCTCTCAGGTGTTGCTGCATGGGATGAATGGGGTGTTGATGCCAGCATTTTCATAAGTTCCCCAAACCAATTACAAATTCCACCCTGCATCATTCCATTGTTCTTTTCTCATGTCATGCCCACAGCCCTTCACCAGCGACTTCCCCTGTGCCAATATTTACCAGCTCATCACACCAGACATTCTCCATCAACTGGTGAAAGGAACCTTCAAAGACCATCTAGTGGAGTGGGTGGGTAAATACCTGGAGGTAACATATGGCAAGGCCAGTGCAAAAGATCAACTTGCAGATATTGACCGTCGGTACATCCTTGAATGGATTTGAACGTGAACGCTCTGATATGCTGTCAGTATTGCAACAACACCTCCATTTCCTGGGCTACAGAGGTTTCCTGATGAGCATGGATTCTCTCAGTGGACAGGTGATGATTCAAAGGCTTTGATGAAGGCGTGTTTTCTCTCTTCTTTTGCAGCCCTACTATCTCACATCTTTTCTGCTTAGGTCTATTTGCCAGCCATTGAAGGCCACATTCCTGATGATATTGTGCAGACATTCCATGCATTTTTGGAATTCTGTTACATTGTTCATCACAATGTGATAACAGAAGACACCCTTGAAGAACTTGAGGATGCTTTGGACCAATTCCATCAATATCATGAAATTTTTTGGGACACTGGAGTCTGTGTTGAAGGGTTCTCCCTCCCGCGGCAACATTCCTTGGTTCATTATCAATCCATGATCCATCTCTTTGGCACACCAAATGGACTATGCACATCAATTACCGAATCCAAACACATCACAGCGGTCAAAAAACCATGGCAGCACTCAAACAAGCACAAGGCCCTTGGGCAGATTGTTGAAGTCGCATGTGCACCTGGCATAAACCATCAATGAAGTGCACACAAGACTGTGACCCATATTAGTGTAGATTTAGTAATAGTCCTCTTTAGAGTAGATATTACATGTCACACTATTTGTTGTATATAAACAGTGTCCATCGCTTATATAATATAACAGCTCTTGACCAGCTACCGCTACCATCTCAGGTTGTGCACTCCACCCAACAGGTGAGTTGGAGTAGCAGTTCCTCTACATATATAGGTATTGCTTCAACAGGTTATGAGCCCTGTGAGTGCACTGTGTGCAGCAATGCACCAGGCAGCACTCCAGCTCCCTGAGCATCACTTTAACTAGCTTGACACTGTGGACCACAGTGAGCTCCTACATCAGCAAGGTGACAATTGGTCTTAACTCTCTTACAGCATCTGGATTGTCTGGAATCAGACAGTTAAGATGGATAAGTCAGATAAGTCAGTCAGACCATTCCAGACCACCAGACCTGCCAGACCAACCAGACCAGCAGTCAATCAGACCAGTCAGACCAGTCAGATCAGCCAGAGCAACCAGACCAGCAGTTGGACAGACCAGACAGACCAACCAGACCAGACAGACCAACCAGACCAGACAGACCAACCAGACCAGACAGACCAACCAGACCAGCAGTCACTCAGACCAGTCAGACAAGCCAGACCAGCCAGACCAGCAGTCACTCAGACCAGCCAGACCAGCAGTCACTCAGACCAGCCAGACCAGCCAGACCAATCAGATTATTCAGACCATTCAGACCAGTAGTCAGTAAGAATAGCCAGAGCATTCAGAGCATCCAGAGCATCCAGAGCAGTAGTCAGTAAGACCAGCCAGACCATTCAGACCATTCAGTCAGTAAGACCAGCAGTCAGTAAGACCAGCCAGACTGTTCAGACCATTCATACCATTCATACCAGTCAGACCAGTAGTTAGTAAGACTGGCCAGATCATTCAGGGCAGTAGTCAGTAAGACCAGCCAGACTGTTCAGACCATTCATACCAGCCAGACAAGTCAGACCAGTAGTTAGTAAGACTGGCCAGATCATCTAGACTGTTCAGATCATTCAGATCATTCAGGGCAGTAGTCAGTAAGACCATCAGACCATTCAGACCATTCAGACAGTAAGACCAGCCAGACTGTTCAGACTGCTCAGACATGTCAGACAGGTAGTAAATAAGATTAGTCAGACCAGTCAGACCAGTAGTTATTAAGACTGGCCAGATCATCTAGACTGTTCAGATCATTGAGATCATTCAGGGCAGTAGTCAGTAAGACCATCAGACCATTCAGACCATTCAGACCACTCAGATCAGCCAGATCATTCAGACCCATCAGACCATCAGAATCAATAGAAATCACATCCAGGCATTGCATTCACCAAATATTCAGATGGTAACTAGTCTGAATCTACTTCATAACATGTGGCCCTGCCAGAAACCAGTCCACACTGTGCAAATGTGGCATCCTTACTTTGTACTGGCCTATGAGCCCCAACATAACCCTCAGCTGCCTCAAGAATTTTCTTCCACTTCTTCTCTGAAAGGTTATCAACTGAGTCCATGACCTCATTGGTAGCATATGACCACCGAGTAGCTGAGAACTTGTGAATATTTTTCTTTTCTGGTAGCACGAAACTACCAGTTGACCAACAACGGAATGCTCTCTTGACCTATAAGTTATAATAGTCAGCTGAAATCACAAAGGGGGAGGTGCACATACAGCCACAGTTGCAAGTGCAAGGGCAGCACAAGGGTATTTGCGAGTATGAACATTGCTCGGAACATTCTGAGTACTCTCAAGAAAGAATGCAAAGGTATCCAGGATACACTCATGCTGAAATAGACCCTGTGCAACCTAAATGGGATATGAGCACCATCAAATATTAATCAATGTAACATACCAGGTTTTCAGGGTTACTTTCGTCAACCGCCTGCCACATATATGGAATTAACTGTGGCGGGACGAAAACCTTCCATTTGTACTGATTGATGTGTTCCTCAGGTTTGGGGGCCACTCAGGTGGCATACCCTGCACACACATTGGGGGGGGTAAACTCTTTGTATCGATCAAAAAAGGCATTCACAGCTTTCACAGCTTGATCACCCATTCCACTGCGCCATTCGTACATGCATTGCTTCAACTACGAATAAAAAAGATTAGCCATGGGGCAGTAAAATAACAGAAAGTATACCAAATAGAAAACGGGCTCGTCACTAAGAGCAAGGGTATGGCGAACATTTGGCATTAGGTGACACCAGAGAGTTTGTGCTGTGGCAAGGTGCTCTGGGTGGCCAAGGTTCCAAATGTTGTCGACTGTTGCAATATATTGAAACCAGCATGGAAGATATATGCCCTGCCATTTTGACATCAAACCTGGGAGGCCAGGGAGGTCCACATTGTGGAACGTCCATGCTTTGTGCCTCTTTCATCTTCCAGGCTGTCGATCTTCCTCTTGGTCATAGCCATCTTCGTCATCACTCAGCATCTCTTGGTCACCATCTCGTTGATGAGCCATGTCAGTGGCAGCTGCTGCATGGAGTGCAGGAGTTGAATTATGTTGTGACGTAGTATTTGGTACCTTGTGCATTAAGGTGGCCGGTCGTGTTACCTTCACAGGCGGCTGACAACCATGAATAGATGGTTGAAATCAACGTAGTACTTACTTTGGGTAGATTGCTTGGGACTTGCTGGCCCTCCCCATCACCGGCATTGCCATGAGTTGGAACTCCTTGCTGATCTTGGGCAGCCTGTGGACGACCCACACTGGTGGACATTGCCTGGCCTCTCTGTGCAGACATGGAAGGCACACTGCGTTGGGCCACACCTCAACGCGATGTGGGTGTATTTGTTTCAACGTTCACCTTACACGCCAATGAGCGTGGTGGCGCCACCTTCACGGAGTATCAGTGAATGCAGGTACATAGTCTCAAGTAATGTAAATACTTTACCTTTGGTGGCAGCCTGCTTGCAGTCATTTTGGATCTGACATCTTCCTTGTCATCTCCGTGCTTGTGTTCATTTCCCTTTGCTTTGCCATTCTGTCCCATTTCTTGGTCTTGACCCAACTGTCCACAAGTGCTGTTGTGCTCCAGCATTACCTTGTCAGGTCCAGCACCCAGGACCACTGCCCCCAAATGTTGGGATGGGCGAGAGAACTGAATGATAGGTGATGAAGAGTAAGGAGGGTTGTACCACGATGGAGAGGGTGGCTCGTACTCTTCATCCGACTGCATGTTAGAATCGTCAACGTTCAAGTTGACTTGATCTGTGAGTCCACTGTAAGGTTGGTAGGTAAGGGCTAAGGTTCATAATTAATGGTGATAATAGATGGAATGTGATAAATAACTTACTGGGTTGAGTACAAGTCATGCTAAGTGCTAAAAGCGTTGAAAGTGAGTATAAGACCCTAAAAAGAAGCCTGACTTACTTGGGTGTTTCGAGGGATTCATGTTTGACGCAGATGGCTGGGATTGTGTTGAACTACGGCGAACATCAGGCTTCCAGTTGGGAAGGAAGCCTGAAGTTGGCACACAGTGTTCAGACACGGGAGGGAGACTCAACTGGTTTTTCTTCTTCAGAGGTCTGTGATAAACAATAGAAACAACGGGGGTGCAGATTAAGTCCATAGTAGAGCAAAGGTGGTGAGTTAGAAACCAAACGAACATGTGTGAAACAAGTCACTTTCCATGGAGGTGACTCAGACGAATCGGATTCAAAATTGCCTTTTGCAGGCATCTTCCTCTTCGTGCTGTCCTGGTCCACAGCCTCATTGGCCTCGTTGTCAGCTCTTCTCTTTCCCTTCTCCATGCTCCCTTCACTCTCTCCAACACCTTGTCTTCCTCCTCTGTCATCTTTGTTGTCCTCTGAAAACTCTCTGTTACCAAGGCTTTTGGTAGGTGGAGTGGATGTTGTACCTTCAATGGGCTGACACGAGTTTTTCCTCAGTGCTTCTTTCTGCAGACGAACCACATCCATTACTGTTCCAGCGACCCCTTTCCCCTTTGCCGTTCCTTTCTGCTGGGACAATTGATTAAGTCCAGTGCAGATACAATTTTGGTAAGCATACCTGAGTTTCCAACAATGCATTCCATTTCATTGTTGCTCTCGTCTTGATTTCCAGTGCATGCCTCCCCATCCGTGAGTAGATTGCATTGGTCACTCTGCATGGTTACCGCCACAGCTCCTGTTTGATTACCAGTTAGTCCACCAACCAAACTCTGTTGCTCTGCTGTTGCGTCGGCCATTGTTTGATCACCGTCTCTGACATCTTGTCTCGGAGATGCTGTGGTTATCATTTTACCCTTGGTATATTTTACTTGCATTGTAAAGCAGTTGTACGTACCTGTCCCTGAGTTGGCAAGATTGACTGACGGCTTTCATTGGCTGCCCACTGTTGCTGTTGTCTGGCTATGTGGGTTCTTACTGATACCAGGGCTGGCAGGTTGACATGCATTTGCTTTAGCATGTTCCTGGGCTGTTAGTAACTCTGTCTCAAGAGCAGCCACCTCCGTGACAGAAAGTTCATGCTGCTTCTGTTGTGTCCTCTTCGTGACTTTAGATTGACCTGCTTGTTTGGGACTAGGCAGATCAGGTATCCCTGGGTGAGCATCCTTGTTCTTCAGTCGAGTGGCCACCACCATTGACAGGAATGGGAGGAGGTGTTGACAGAAGGTCATGGGTCTGTGTCACAAACACAAGTCCTGTCGGAACTTTGTGTTCGTGCAACAAACAAATGTAAATTGCACCACAAACATTCACACCATATTTGTACTCATTGTTCAACTTCTTATGTAGTGTAGCCTGTGTGATTCTATTCTCCATTGTTGGGGTTGAGCAAATCAGAAACTCTGGGTTCTTGTAGTTTGGTACCATTGACTGAAAACATGTAGGTGTCAATAGGATTCATGTATTGTTTCTGCATGAACTTACAAGTCCCACAGCTGGAACTTTGTGCTTGTGTGATAAACCAGGTAATGTTATAACAAATCTTCACAATTCATGATACTAACTGTTTGATATCTCAATACTATCTGTTGTGATTGTGTACTATTGATGTTACTATCACTTCTTTTGGACTAATATAGAACTACTATTAGATAACTTTGCTTTGCTAGGTGCCATGGCTTCAACATATAAGCCACATCAGTTCTACTGTGCACATCCAGTTGCACCCTCATGTCAAAGAGGCTTTGTGTCACAAGGAGCTTATGTGTGACATAGAAATGCTGTTCATACCACTATTCAAAGACCATCCCAACCCTGTCAACATCCTTTCTAGGGGGGAAACTCAAACTCAGAAGGTGGAAGTTCAGAAGGAAATTTAGGAGCACAGGGTCACCCCCAAGGTTCTTACTATTTTACAATTCACCCTGTATTGGATGGTATGATAGTTCAATTATGCAAATCTACTAGTAATAAATGACTGATGAGTGGTGAGTCTAGGTACACCTTGTGATATTGATGGTTAAGATCTACCATCCAAGACTTCTACCAGTAATATTCCAAGCTCAACTGCTGATCATACACATGGATCCTGGCACCCATTTCAAAGTTGTGCTCAATTTGAGCTTGCAGACTTCTTATTTTGTTGTCATGAAATGCCTGGTGGTCGAATTGATGAACTGATGGATGTTTTGGCAGCTCTGGATGAAAAGGGGACCCCACCATTTTCCAACCATGAAGACCTGTATGGCTTGATTGATGATATTTCCCCTGGAGAAAAATGGGAGTGCATTTCAATACAACATGCTGATGTGGAAAGCTTTGCTGATGGGGATTTCAATGTGCCAACTTGGAAGCAAGGAACCTATGATATGTGGATCCGAGATCCAAAAGCTTTGGTTCAGAAGCAACTATCAAATCCAGAGCTGAAGGATTTTATTGACTATGCTCCTCATCAAGTGTTTGGTCATAATCATCAGCGAGTTTGGTCAGATTTCATGACTGGAAACTGGGCATGGGAGCAATGTGTAAGTGGTTGGGATTTGTTAATATGATTTTTGATTGACTTTGATTTTAGAATGAACTCTCAAAGGACCCAGAAAATCATGGTGCAATGTTTGTGCCTATCATTCTAGGAAGTGATAAAACCACTGTCTCAGTTGCAACTGGAAATAATGAGTATTGACCAATCTACATTAGTACTGGGAATGTGCATAATTGTGCACACCGTGGCCATGGTCAAGCTGTGAGCTTATTGGGATTTCTTTCTATACCCAAGAGTAAGTAATAAGCCCTCTTCTATTTTTTATTTATTTATTTAATGAGCAACACAATAGTGGATCCAGAATTTGAATCAGATCCAGAATTTCACACTTTTCAGCACCATTTGTTCCATTCCTCATTGACCAGGTGATTCAGTCACGGACCCTCGTAAAAGTGGGTCATCAGATGTGTACAAATGCCTGCAAAGGTGGGTCTAGCCGGTGCCGGCCGGCGTACGCAGCATAGCAACGGCTGGCGAGATCAGACTATGCAAATACAGGTGTGGCCTGCATATCAAAATATGGAGCAAGATATTGTAAATATGGTACAGACTGAATGCATGGATGATTGTAGATGGAGGGTCGGCTGTGGACCTAAGAAAGCTGCACATGGAGTAAGGGCTGGTTGGATTGGCGATATCACACCTGACGTAGGTATAGTACCGGCCTACATATTGATGGATTGTATATGTAGTACAGGCCGGTGTCACGCACCAAAGGTGTTTGGTACTGTGAACATGGAGAAAGTTAGCCAATGAATCAATGCAAAGAATGCACACCCAAGATCTGTTGAAAGATTGCCCCGACTTGAGGGATAGAGACAGCACTCGCTATCTCTCTCATGCAAAGTCAAGACTATCCTTATGCGAAGGATGAGTACAAGCTCGTCGTAGCCATCTATCGCACAAGAATGACTATCCTGGTGCAAGAAATGACTGCCAACGTCTAGCAGTCACCACTCGCACAAGGACCAGCCAAGAAGCAGAAGAATTCAAAGAAGATGACTGTTTTTGGTATGAGAAAGGAATGCAAGCAACTGCAGTCCAACTCCCATACCAGAGCAACCAAAGAAGAAGAAGGAACAATAGAGCAATGAAGGAGAAAGAGAAGAAACGAATTTTAGTGCCCAAATGTCAAAATTAGGCGCCCAGTGCCGGCATTCCGATTTTGTGAATAGCTCCACCGTTTCTGAAGCTATCAAGCACGTGACTATATGGTCAGAAAGCCTAGACCGTGGTCTATCTGCCTGTCAAGTTCCGACGTAAATCCGTTCATTTCCCACGGAGATATTTCACCCACAATCCAGACCTCCACTTTATTGCTCACTATGGAGTCCACATTTTCTCTGGAACGTTTCTCCGCTATTGCAGCAGACCTCAACTACGTCCTGCTCTTGGGACAGCCTCTCCCAGAGCTCCTGTGCACTGTCTGGCACATATCTTCCCAGCCTGCTCCCTCAGTCCCTCTCGTTCTCGGTCAGCGCATTCTCCTCATCAGTCCCGCATCGCGCACGTACTTTGGTCACCTCAAGTCTATCGTTAGACTTGAAGATTCATACCTGGTTGTCTCTGTGTCTCCTGAGTCCTCTGCATATGGTCCTTTTGTCCCAGAGTCCTGTCACATCCATCTCCCACTATCATTCATCTCGCTTCCCTGGACACGTCGAATCCGCTACTTGCAATTCTCTTCCCTGCTATCCCGCAGCAAACACAAATGAAACAGTGCTCTAGAACCCTTCTTAGGAACCCTTACAGAGTACAGAACCTTCTCCCTACTGCTCTAGAGAAGACTGTACTTGGGGAGCACCAATCTTCGCGTTTTTGCCCTACAGAAGCTCAACCCAAGGGATTTGTGACACTCTGTGACCAGCTGTGGCTCTACTTGTCATTCCAGGCCCCCTGACACTGCTCCTTTGGTCGGATCAATTCTTCTATTATCCCCCAGCCACTCCCATCAGTGGCACTGCTTCAGAAGCTCATTTCCAGATCTAAAGTTCAATAAATCATAGGTTGTGCTTCCCTTCTTTCTGAGTCACACAGAGTCACTCTGGCTCACTCTGACTCACTCTGCTGCGCATTATTCATCCCCTCTTGGCATTACTAATCCCCATTACTCCCCTTATCAATCACTTACCAATCATCCTTCAAATCATGCTTATATGCTGCTTATCAATTCATGACTCATGCCCCTATGATTCATGTGCATTATGTCATCGCATATGCTCATTTAGCTTCGATCTACTCATCCCATGCTTTCCCCCCCTCTCTTTTGGGCCCCATGCAATGATTTTTCCATGTTCTTGGTTATACACCCCTTTTTACCTATGTTTTTGCTCTTTCTTTTGGCTCAGCAGCTTGTTTAGAATCTCTTACCAAGCACTTTGTCATTTGTGCTTACTGGGCCACAGCCCCTCCTGTATATAAACCAGCAGCCAAAGGCTGCAAGGAAGTGTCTGCTTCCCCCTCAATAAAGCGACCACATACACTCTCCCTCACTGTCTATAAGCTCCCTCTCTGTCCTTGGACTTGTAGGTCACTCAGTGCTGGCCTAAAGCTCCATTATTGCTGTTTATCAGATATACTTGATATCTGATCATTTCTCTAGGCTGAAGCGCAGTCTAGCATCTCTGTCCACTCTATCCCATCATTCCCCATCGCATTCTTGAAGCAGGAACTATCCCCTTGCTTCCCCCTTGTCCCATCACTGCTATATCCCCCCTATTGTCATTCTATCATCGCTCCTCATCCCCAGGACTCTTCCTAACTACTGTGGTAGCCTGAAGAAGAGTCAATCCCATCCCCAGTCGCATATATTCCCCATCAGAAGCCCTTCCCTTCCCTTCTGCACCTTGCCTGAAGGCGTGCAGCACATCCCCCTCAGGAGATTAGATACCAGATACGCAAAGGAAGACCACCACTCACATACTGCTGTCATTTGGTGTTGGTTGTTGGTTGTTCTGACCTCTTCCCTCACTTAGGCGCACACCGGTTGAATGTCGGATGTGAGAGAAATGTGATTATGGGTTCGGCCGAGTGAATCAATATGGTAAATAAGGGAAGGGCCGCCTCATAATCAAAACCTCTGACAGATGTAGCCATCGCACCGGCCAAGGAAGTGGAAGGACGTAGAGATGGTACAGGCCGAGAGAGGCGTAAGTACAATAGGTATTGTAGCTATTGGATCGGCCGGATATGACATCATGTGCAGGTATGGTATGGGCCGGGGGAAGTAGATATTGTAAACTTGGGAGGGCCATCTATGTGTAATCTTGACGGGAATATGATTATTGGTCTGGCCGAATGATAGTCACATGGTCAATATGGTACAGGCCGCCCCAGGCAAGAATGTTGCAACATATGAGATGATGAATCAGCTGGAGGAGGTAGATATTGTAAACATGGTAGGGGCCGCCAGTGTGAAAATCTACCAGGTAACATAGTTAAGGTACCGGCCACGGATATGGAGAAGTGTAAATATGGTACAGGCCTGGCTTCCCAATGTTGAGAGTAATGGAGATATGGTATCGGCCGGCCCATGTGCTATTGCATATGTAGGCCACATAGGCAGAAATCTTTACAACAAATGTGGTTATGGGACCGGCCGGAGGAGGAAACTGCTGTAATCCTTATAAAGGCCGGTGAGAATGAATTGATTTTGGGCCATGTAAGTGTAGGGCCAGCCAGTAGGAGGAATATTGTAAAGATGTTACCGGCCACCTGAATTCACAATTTTGAGAGCCATGTAGGTATGGTATCGGCCGGGCCCAGGTGCTATTGCATATATGATGTACACCGCTTCGGCGCACAATCTTCCAACCAACGTGAATGGTGGCCCGGCCAGTAGTGGAATATGCCGCAACCATGGTAAGGGCCAGGAAGGGTGAATTGAATGTTGGTCATGTAGATGTATGGCCAGCCAGCTTGAGGGACATTGTAAAGACGGTACAGGCCGCCTGACTTCACAATTTTGAGAGTCATGTAGGTAGGGTGTCGGCCGGGTCCAGGTGCTATTGCATATATAATGTAGGCCGCTTGGCCGCAAGATCTTCCAACCGACGTGGATGGTGGCCCGGCCAGCCATGGAAGGTGCTGCAACCATGGTAAGGGCTGGGGAGGGTGAATTGACTGTTGGTCATGTAGAGATACGGGTGGCCGGCTTGAGGGACATTGTAAAGATGGTACAGGCCACCTGACTTCACAATTTTGAGAGGCATGTAGGTAGGGTGTCGGCCGGGCCCAGGTGCTATCACATATATAATGTAGGCCACTTCAGCCCAAGATCTTCCAACCGACGTGGATGGGGGCCTGGCCGGAGGTAGAAAGTGCTGCAATCATGGTAAGGGCCGGGAAGGGTGAATTGACTGATGGTCATGTAGGGGTAGAGGGGCGGCCGGCCTGAGGGACATTGTAAAGATGTTACAGGCCGCCTTACTTCACATGTTTGAGAGTCATGTAGGTATGGTATCGGCCGGGCGCAAGTGATATTGCATACCTAATGTAGGCCACTTGGGCAAAAGATCTTCCAACCAATCTGGATGTTGGCCCGGCCGGCAGTGGAAGGTGCAGCAATCATGGCAAGGGCCGGCAGGAGTGAATTGATTGTTGGTCATGCAGAGGCTGGAGCGGCCGGCATGAGGAACATGGTAAAGATGTTACAGGCCGCCTGACTTCATATATTTGACAGTCCTGTAGGTATGCTATCGGCCGGCCCACGCGCTATTGCATATATAATGTAGGCCGCTTGGGCAAAAAATCTTCAAAAATTTTTGTCTATGTAAATGTAGGACCGGCCGGCATGATGAATGATTGCAGATATGCTATGGGCTGCCTGGCTTTACAATTCTGAGAGTATCGTAGCTCATGGACCGGCCGGTGGAAGGCGTATTGTAAATATGCCGCAGGCCGCCCGGATGTAACATACTCCAGGTACATAGTATCGGCCGGGCGAATCCACATCAGTGATTAGTAGGTTGGGGACCGGCCGGGGTGTGCGTGACTGCGATTCATTGCGGATGTGGTCCTGGCCGCCCCATCCTCTTATTGGATCGGCCGCAGGTGTGACTCATTGCAAATGGAGTACAGCCTGTTCTATCCCAACACATAGGACTGGCTTTGCTGTGCAACAATGGTACCTGTAGATCAGCCGGGCTATGTAGTACAGCCCATCCCGCAACAAGCAAGCTATGGGACCAGTGCTGGGACCTTTTGTATGAATGAAGTGTGGGCCATACCTTTGGACAAATGTCATCAGGAATCCTACACACTAATCCGTCCAATGTTGAAATGTAACATACAAGTAATGATCGTAGTCCGTATACAGTATATTGGTAGTTGACAATGTACAACTACAAGTAAAGATGGCGATGTGCGTAAATAGTCCAGTGAAGTCGAACACAAAACAAGGCTGGCGAGAATGGAAAGATGACCTACAACGAGCCGCGGAGTTTCCTCGCAACCTTACGGACGCGGTTGGAGGACCTGGTCTTCTTTGACACAGCTGTCTTCTTTCGCTTTGACGGTCCAGGCCGGCCCTCTGATTCCAGTTCATCGCGCTCGCTACTGTTGGAGGTGGATGGGACGGAAGACAGTTCACGCGCCTTTCTTTTTTTCCCCTTTTTTTTCTCCTTCGCCGTTTCGGCCTCCCCTTGCTTGGAGCCTTCATCCACCGTCTTCGTAGCTTCCCGTTTTTCCTCTTCGTCCTTTCGTTTCTTCTCCTGTTCCTCCTGCCTCTCTCGTTCTTCCTCCTGCCTCCGTCGCTCTTCCTCTTCCTCCTGCCTCCGTCGCTCTTCCTCTTCCTCCTGCCTCCGTCGCTCTGCCTCCTGTTGCTCTTCCTCCTGTTGCTCTTCCTCCTGTCTCTTTTCCTCCTCCTGCCTCTGTTCTTCCTCATGTCTTTGTCTCTCCTCATCCTGTCACGTTTTCTCCTCCTCTTGTCTCCTCTTTTCCACCTGGGCATGTCTCATTTCCTCCTCTTCCTTCCTCTTTCTTGCCTTCTCATCCACACTTTCTCCACCTACAGCTGGTTCGGCCAGTATCACCTGATCTAGCTGTGAACAAATGCCATCCACCTCCGCAAACACTCTTTCCACCTGCTGGACTCCAAGCAATGACGAATATAAAAACTCGGGGGCCGCTCTTTGCTCCCCATCTTCGGGTTGCTCCATCTCCTGGGCACTCCAGCAGTCGCGAATCAGAAGGCCCAGTCCCAAGACTACCGCGGTGCCATAGTTGCATGATTTCCACGGATAGCTTTTCAGCTCTGTAAGCGCCGCCTGGAAAGAATCTTCCGACTTGTGAATGTCCTCAGGCAGATATGTTTGCTGCCAGGACCAGCTGGCCCATCGCGGAAGCGATGGTCGTGGCTCCTCAGACGGTTCCTGCGGTTGGTGTTAGTAAAGAACACAACAGACCAATGCCAATAATTCATACAAAAGGTGGAAGGAGATACATCTTCTCCAACATTGCAACATATCGGGGATCAGTCGAGAGACCGCGAAGGAACGTGCCGCGATCGTCTTTATGAGCGGCTGGGCTCGAAGGTTCAACGGCGGAAGGCTTCTTGACAAGCCTTGGCAGAGGTTGAGCCTTACTGCCGCTCGAAGACCCAACTGTACCTTTCGCATGCGAGGACTTTTGAGCGGTGGATCCGCTCGGAGGACCAGCGTTGCGTTTCGTAGCAGTCGAACTACCGCCAGGACGCCTAGGACTACGACGAGTTCCGTTGTCGCCGTCGTCACTGCCCTCGTCATCTTCATCTTCATCTTCGCTCTTGTTTCCGCCGTAGTCATCGTCGTCATCACCATAGTCCGAGGAATCGCGATCAATCTCGACATATGCTCTCTTGCGTACTCGGCGCTTGGGCTTTTCGTTGGACGGGGCCGGCATATCATCGGGTTTAGCACCAATGAAACGCAGCACCACCTCGTTATCCTTTTCTCTCTGTTCCCAGTGGCGCCAGAGTTTGTCGACGTTCGATTTTGTGAGTTTGGAAGGGTCGCGGATAAGAAAGCCGTCGGGGTAGCAGGAGTCGTCGATGTACTCTTCTGGATTCTTGGTTAGTAGCAACCAAGGCACCAAGGCCCTGGAAGATCTGGTGAATTTCGCTGGGTAATTGGTATCAATCAATCGGAGCGAGCACGCGTTAATCAGGGAGACCTTACCATATGCCTTCTTGAATATCTCCCTCACCAAAAGCTGCTGCGATTTCAGCTTCAAGCCGAGTCGACTTGGAAGCCTCGGATTACCCGATCGATCCACCAGGACTTCAGGAATTGTTTCATCGTCGTCCTCCTCGGACGACCCCCCGCTCTCATCAGATTCTGTTTAAGTTGTATGAGTAGAGAAGCATTTGGACCTAATATGACGTACCACGATGCAACAGATATTCTGCAATAAGATCGGCGCCTTCCGTCGCCCATTTCTTGGCCTCGCTCGAATGGGTCGAGAACGCCTTTGACTGAGATTCGGGGGGATCCGTTTCGAAGCTACAGGCGATGAGTGCGAAGGTTATCTTGTAAGTAAACCGAAATCAACGTACATAGAGGTCGCCATGCCCGCATGTTTCTCGTAACCCGCCAACATGACGGCGTGGACCCCCATCGTACGTCTAAGCACTCCCAAGAATTCGTTTGTCACTTTTTTGAGGTTCTTTTTGCGATAGCTAGAATATAGATGCGTGAAAATGAAGACTGGATGAATGAAAAAACGCTCACACCACCTGTTGCTGCTTTGGTGCCCCCTCCTGATTCCACTTGACGGCAACTTTCTCAGCTTCCCTCTTCTTCTCCTTCGACAGCCCATCAAACCATTCATGGGCAGTTTTGGTCCTCTTCCCGAAAGTGGACTTATCCTTCTGGTCCCTGGAAGACTTGTCGAGAGCGTCCAGTTCGTCCTTGAAAAGTCGACCAGCCGCTCTGAAGGCATCCCATTCTCTCTTGTATTCGCCAGCTTTCTGGGGCCGAGCGGCTGCCTCACGCTCCTCGGCAGAAATCCTGGTGCGATTGTTCCTCGTCTCCAAAGCTTCCATGGCGGCCTCTTCATCTTCGCGATCCGAATCAGAAAGACGTTTGATGAATTCCTTCCTGATCCCCTGGAAGCCGAGTAAGTAATAAACTAGCCAGTGGATTTAATATTTTTAGTTACTCACTGCGCGAATGCTGTCTGGCAGCATAAGGTGATTGGCCTGGGGAGTTTTCAAGATTTGATCCCGACAATCGCGCAGGATCTGCGACCGAGCCTTGGCGTCGCCCCGTTGGGCGATATACTGAGCTCGATGATCCGCGAGGATCTTTGCAAACACGACAGTCCAGCAGGCCATTTGAGAAGAGTATGATCGAAAATCAACGACGAGAGACAAACCCTGAATCAAATTTGAACCATCACGTGATAGCATCAAGTAGCTCCGATTTTGCGATTGGCTCACCTAGTATTTACAACTGTCTGCCAGTATCGAAGTTACATATGGTCAAATCCGTTAGGGAATCATAGAATCGATCTAGTTATCAAGCTCGCTCGCACAACGTATACAGATAAAGCAACTAAATCCAGCCAAGTTTCAGCTATCGCGCGACAGCATCGGATGGCTCCGAGACCGGCCAGTATCAAAGTTACGTACGGTCTAATCTGTTCGGGAACCGTAAACTCGTCATTCGATAATCACACCTGGCACCACGTTTGTAGATTAAGTGAAAACTAAGTAACCAAGCTTGAGTAACTAAGGAAGTTCGCACACGCTAGCCCTCATCCATCCACCTTGGCCACCGTTCGATTTGAGCAAAGTAGCCCCCTTGGGACGTTCCACAGTCATCGTATGCGGCCAGGCCCGCCTGGCGTTGCCGTCATACCCACATCTCGGATACACACACTCGTACATATACCCACCATCCCGGGTTTGCACAGATGCCCATTTCTGAACTGCTCCACACTGGGGACACTGCATTGGCAGCTCCACGCCCCAAGGCTGGTAGTCGCGATGCGCCCAAACATATTTGACGACTTCCAAAACGTTCGCGTCTCCCTGATCACCTAAAGAGAAATGCACAACGCCAGTGTGCATTCCAAGGTGCGCGGACTCCTTCAGAACATGCTCCAGAGCATGGGTAAAGTCGAAGCCATGAATCACGACCGACTTGGTGACTCGCATCAACGCTTCCGCGATATTGACGGTTTGTAGACGGGGGGCATCAAATGCCAGAGCGTTAGATACGTGAAATCTGGAATAAATAGGGTAGGCTAGGAGGATATCGGACGACCGAAAATACTTACTCGGTTAGGGTGCTGCGCATCCTATTAAAGCTCTCCTCGTTGTTCACAACGGAACCGCAGGCAGCGATATACATCATACTTCCGCGGACGACCTGCTGGAATGGTGTAAGGAGTTCACGAAGGAACTGTACGTAAGTCAGCGTCAACGAAGGAAAAATATATACGTTTAATCACTCACGCTATCAACAGGAGCAGCAGTTACAACGCCTGATTCATCCGGACCGATGAATAAATCCCCGGTGTCCTCGTCACTATGGTCAGTGAGAATCAAGACAACGCGATTATACTCCGTTTTGAGTTCCTGCATCAACCTTTCGGCACGGAGAGCGTACTCCGCCGTCGCTTCCGCTGTACCAAACTCGAACGGTATGTCGATGACGTCCAGACCGCCGTTGGGAAAGTAGTCCGCCATGCTTTGATGGATTATTCCTGCATGGAACGTAGATACGATCGACGCCAAGTAGAAGTGGATGAAGAGCGTCCGGGGAGCGAGAATGCGTCCGCAGGTCGCTAATTCGAACCTTCCCGATACCTGTAGAAAGTCCGGCAGGATCTGATGTCCGCTCCTCGTAAATCCCTGCGGAGTTTGATACCGGTCAATGTCCTCGAAGGTTGGGGGAAAACTCATACTCACAATATATGGTCCGTATTGCTTGGCACGTTGACCGACCAGCAAATGACACGATACGCACCGGAAGTGGACAGAATCTTCGTTTACCACCTGCCGGTGTGTTTCTGGGACCCGTATACATCTTGTACACATAGCGCGAGGGCAGTCGTTGCACTTGTACAGGAATCCGCCGTCCTGGCATAGGAAACAAAACTAATATACGTTAGACGCGCGTCAAATGTAGCATAATCTATTACCATTGGTCCTGAAAGTTGTAGGGTTGTAGCGGGAGCCCGTTTCATTGGAGGGATAACGATGGTTGGGGCTTTGCCACGGGCCGAGTTCTTAATCGACTCCTTGATTTGCTGAGCCTTTGCTTGCTGCGCACATATTTGGCGGCGAGGCGATGTGATCTCAGCACGCGGGGCCTTGCCACCTGAGCTCTTCTTGGCTGTTTGCTTCGTGCGAGCCATGGGGAGGAGATAACAAGTAAGTACGACAGGACTGCGGGTCGCAAAAGTAGAACAGACCCGAAATCGATCACGTGAAAACCAAACAGGCGCAAATTCGACCTTGTTGATTTTCGCAAGCTCCCCAACGACCAATCACATAAACATGACCAAATATTCCGCGTTTATAAGCGTTCCTTTTCCACGCTCCGACTTTTCTTTTAACCGCCATCTTCTCGATTTCTCGCCCACCTCAACCTTTCGCATTCAGCCGCTAGTCTCATCATTTATCGATACGTTCGACCGTTTTCAGAACAGTTCGTACGACTAATCTACTCACAGCTCAATGACAACGCGCGTTCATTTCAACAACGGATCGTTTAGCTAGCTAACGGACGATTCACGCCAGCTCCCGCTGTTTCTTTTTTATTAGACAGCACTGCAGGCTGTCTAATGAAAAAGATCGCGGGTGGTACGAAGGTCAGCTTTATCCAACGCGTATTTGTGCTGACGTTTCATGTAGGGCTTACGGGCTATATCTCCCGAACACGCCCTATCAGCCACCTCCTTAAGATACAACCAGTTGGATTTGCCATCGGTGGACGTCTCTGATCTTACAGTCGTATGTATGCGCTAACTTTACCTTGAGCTGACGTTTTCAACTCCAGATATTTTTTGTTTTGGGGCTTCACGCGAGTGACAGTGATCTGTGAGTGCGCTTGCACTCCCGTCATTGTCCACGTTTGGTTCAGGGGGCTTCATGTTCGCGGCAGCGATCTGTGGGTGCGTTTGCACTCCTGTCGCCGTCCGCGATTGGTTCAGGGGGATTTCACGTTAGCGGTAGCGATCTGTGGGTGCGTTTGCACTCCTGTCGCTGTCCGCGATTGGTTCAGGGGGCTTCACGTTAGCGGCAGTGATCTGTGGGTGCGTTTGCACTCCTGTCGCCGTCCGCGATTGGTTCAGGGGGATTTCACGTTAGCGGTAGCGATCTGTGGGTGCGTTTGCACTCCTGTCGCTGTCCGCGATTGGTTCAGGGGGCTTCACGTTAGCGGCAGTGATCTGTGGGTGCGTTTGCACTCCTGTCGCCGTCTGCGGTTGGTTCAGGGGGATTCGCGTTAGCGGTAGCGACCTGTGAGTGCGCTTGCACTCCCGTCGCTTTCCACGTTTGGTTCTGGGGGGCTTCTTATTAGCAGCAGTGATCTGCGAGTGCGCTCGCATTCCTCGCCATCCTGCTTTTGCAGGTAAGGAACCTTTTCTTTCTTTATTTACAAATACTGACGATTGTCTGTCAGCGTATCCCAAGGACGGCGGGTAAGGCGCTCTCTTTTTGTTTGCAAATACTAATCACACTCTGTCTCCGCATCCTGCAGGTCGCTAGCCATTTGCCCCCGTCTCTACCTTACAAGTATTTCCTGCGCGTACCCTGAGTAAGTAAATCACCCGTATGAAACTTTGCATTCGACTCACCAATCCCTCAGCATTCACACTGCCGCACGGACCCTTTGCCTAGGAGTTCCGGGCCTAGTATCAAGGTTAGGGTTTGTTCTATGCTAATATACGTCTGCTGATTGATATACCGCCACGTACATTTGCCAATTAGCGTATTCGGCTGCTTTCGATACTAGTAGATTTCTCCTTGGGAGCCAGTTTGCCAAGTGGAGGGCCCCCTCTTGACAACCTGACTCCCACTTTATTTTGGTAGAGCATTGTGTTTAGACTACCTATTTAGTAGTACTTCACTCGGAAATTTGAGCTCTAGACTTGGGTGTCGCAATATCAATTTGTCAGGCCATTCCAGGTCACGTGATCGTGTGATTTGACTAAGAGCTTGCGCTGAGTTAGAAGATAGGGGAGAGTCCCGGTGAGCAACAGTACCCAATGAGGGTTGTCACGGTCTGTCGCCTGGATTATCGGAGAGGTAGCGATACCTTTTGCAGCCTGCGCTATCATCAATATTTGATGGCTGTATCACTTGCTCCGAGTTCCGTAAGTACGGACGAATATCAACTAATCTCCTCGCCTCAACACCAACAACGGCTCAAAAAGAAACAACCCTGCGCGCCCGAAGTACCTCCTATTCAACAACGCCTCATTTATAGGACTTACGCTGAGATACGTCCGTCACCATTGAACCCACCAGTCTATCGCAAATCATCGAAGCACCCCAATGCGGATACCCAACAAGATACTCCAACAAGATACCTTACGTAGTTGTCCCGCAAATATTCGCTATATAGTACAGTGGTTAGCCCAATACATTACATTCCTACGGCCCCAGGGAAACGCATCTTAGCGCAAGCGTTTGCTTGTAGCGGTATATATATATCTCCAATAGCCAATACTTTCTCTGCGAAGTCCCCCCGCTAGCATCGCGAATAGTTTCGTCGTACAATGGTCTTAGGATGTAGTCTATATTGCTATCGCACTGCGCGGTCGTATCTGCGTATGTAATACCGTAGCGGCTTGTGCGGGCTTCAAGCTTTGTGCCTGATTGACCGCGTAACCAAATCAGAGTTAGAGTTTGATGCTTTCTCATCAGAAGCAAATCCAAATCCAAATCGGATTTAGACTTTGATGCGAATAAAGGCTTACTGCATTTAGGATGGTTTGATTTTGAGGCCGTTCTCACGAGACGGAAATGCAACCTGGTTGCCAAGGAAAATTTTCTCCATTCCACCATGTCCTCTGAAGAGGAAATCCGCAGCTCTATCTTTTCTTACCTCACTAAAATCCTGGATGATGCAGTAAAGGACACCTGCCTGGTTCAAGGGACCCATATATCCGCCCCAAAATTACAGAAACCCAGGTATGTCTTCAGGCAGCGTTTTCGGCCTTGCTGACATCGCTAGAATGAGGGCCCAAAACGACTTGTCAAGCCTATATGACATCCCAAATTCGGGAAAGTGGTCGGAGACTCTTCCGGAGCAACAGTTGGGCCTCAGTGCCGCAACAATTGCGGCCGCCTTTCTTAACCCTTGTGAGGAATTTCCCGTTTCCATGGAAAAAAAATTTATTAGAGGTCTAGTGGTGGTGAACTGGGACTCCGATAGATTTGCGCAGACTGTCAAGGGTGGAGCTTCAAAGTCTACCCGCCATCCTCAACTGGAAAATTTTTTTGAGAGGGCCAAGCTTGGCGTCATCGATAAACCAGCTACCGTAGTGGACAAACATGGGAAGATTCTACTATGGTATCTCCCCAACATACTTCGGGATGACTTTGTGGTGAGTTGCGCCTAATTTACTACTTATGTTGAATATCTTGATTGCGGACTGTCTGCAGGCGAAACTCAACAACGCCGTGAAAGACTTGAAGTCAAATTTAGTCAACAAATCTGCAGATTCATTCAAAACTCGCTCTTGGCGATTCCGTAACTTCCTTCCTAATCAGAAGAATTTCGGTTCAGGCGTGCTATCTATAGCCCCTGGGACATTTATGGTGGGGCATAAAGTAAGTTTGATGAATCAATATGGACTTCCATTGAGAAAATGTTAACTTGCTGCGTTAGCGTCTGGTGGATCCGATTTTGCCAACCATTTCACTCAAGTCGCAAAAGGTTCGACGATGGTTGCAGAAGGTAGAACTCTTTGAGCGGTTCGCAAATGCTATCTTGGGCATTGTCCATCCGGATCTCCTCCAGGCTGGCTTAGAGGCAAATGCGATCCTTAATGACAATTCGTCTGACAAGCCTTACAATTGGACTTCGGCTTATTCTGGTATGGATCTTATTGTCAACCGGATCACACCTCCCCACAGGGATGCTGGCGGCGCCCTTTCCTTTTATGATCTCCTGGTTAGTTTAGGCGAGGGGCATCAAGCCAATTTCCAAGTGACAGACCTGGGCGCATGTTTTACGTACCAACCGGGAACACTAATTTTCCTGACTGGGAAGGTATTGGAACATGCAGTGCCAGCTTGGGGAGGGGGGGAGAGGGCCATAATTGCTCACTACATGAAGGACCTTCTGCATGACAGGATGGATGTGCCATGTCCCTCATTGCCTTCTCAGATGGGCTGGTGGGCAAACTTCGGTTCTGGGAAGTAAGTTCAGTTGTTACTTAATGGTGGGTAGTGATAGCCGTTACTTATTGATCCGATTGCGTAAAGGTGATGACAGCTACTTATTTCAGTTAGGCCAGATAGGGTAGCAGGGGTGTTACTTATTGATCGGTGTGATTGCATAAAGGTGATGGCAGCTACTTATTTCAGTTAGGCCAGATAGGGTAGTGATAGCCGTTACTTATTGCTGTGTTGAAATTTTACTCGGTATGATGACGGGATCTAGGGCAAAGAAACTTAGTTCGCTCTGGTAGATTGTCAATCCAGACAATCATGTCTCCAGTACCTCGTAAGGAAAAAAGAAACAGAGCCAGAATCCATGGATCTGGTGGCTCCAGTCGCAGGTCTGGGCATGCGGGCATTGTAACCCATACCCCAGTCCGAACTAGAAGGGGAAAAATAACCTATGAAGAGGTTCCCGCCTGGCAGTACTATCGAGCTTCTTCTACTGAAGAAGATGAGACTCCTGCAAGAAAAAGGATAAAATCACCAAGAGGGGCTGCTGAGGGTAGCCACCTTCTCAACGAGGTTTCTCAACTGATAGATGAGCAAGACCCTGCTGATTTCCTTGCATCTGCGAGGCGGAAAACCAAGGTCAAGACCATCTTTTAATTCAGTCCCATTGATTTTCTTATCTAGTAAAAGACCCAGAATGACTTTTTGTCGGAATGGATTCCCTGGCGAGCTCGGTATCTTTCGATAATCTTGGAGTGCGAACATCCTGCTTTGACCGAGGAATGTCAAGTTTGCCACCAGGTTACTGCTAATATCCGATGCCTTTCTTGTCAAACCGGTTATATGTGGTGTGGGCCCTGTGCTGTCACGTCTCACATCCGTAATCCCTTTCACCGCATTCAACAATGGACCGGACGATTTTATGATAATATCACCCTCCGTGATCTTGGCTATGTCTTTAATCTAGGTCATAATGGAGCTCCGTGCTCCAACAATATGTCGGAGTATGGGGGGGACTGGTTCTGTGATAAATTCGCTGTTGTTCACTCTACTGGAATATTTGTACACCGTCTGAGGTGGTGTAGGTGCAATGATGCAAGTCTGGAAGACCGGCACCTCCAGCTGCTTCGGTCTCGTATATTCCCATCTACTGTCATTAGGCCCCAGACTGGATTCACCTTCGACGTCCTGGATCATTTCCTCATTGATGCTCTGGAATGCAAAACTTCCGCCCGGAGTTTCTATCAAAAGATCTGCCGTTTCTCAAATAACGCCTTTCCAGACTCCCTTCCAGTAAGTCTTTCAACTACAAACTTTCCTTCTATGCTACATGGTTTTATTTAGGATCGTTATCGGGAATTGCTGAGGGTCTCTCGGATGTGGAGAGATCTCTCCAACAGGAAAAGGGCTGGCTTTGGTCACGATACAGAAAGGGATCCTAAACATGGGGAGTTGGCTGTATTTTGCCCTGCCTGCCCCCAATCAGGAATTAACTTGCCAGGTGACTGGAAGGATGTCTATACTGAGTTGGTTCTTTGTTATATTTTGGAAAAGGCTTGACGCATTGATTATTATTCAAGGGATACTGTGGCTGTGCGATATGTGGTAGATGGAAACTTTACAGCTCAGCACATGAAGATGAGGAGGCCAGAATGCGACATTGCCTTGGCAGATGGACTAGGGTATATGGTTGAAGATGGCCCTTATCAGAACCATGTATCATCAGCCCATGAGACCAAAGAAGTGCGTATTTTGGATACCTGGACAACACCATTTCATCTTGATGGGTCAAACAGAAATCATCTTGTCAAAACCACCGTGCTGTAAATCAAGCAAATGTAAATCGGTCTAATCTCCGCGCCACTGGCATAGGGGCCACTGCCTGTGCGAGGCATGGCTGTTTTGTGCCCCATTCTGTAGTGGATTTTTATAAAGGAGAGCAGTGCGTCAAAATCCTTTATATATCAGAAGACAACTATACTGATGTACCGGAACTTAGGCAAAAAAATATTGATTACTCCATCTGTCAAGCACTTTCATATAACTCCGCAGGAATCACTAAAGCTCTCATTATTTATGACGTGGCTTGCCAGTGGTATGTGAAGTTTGCTCGGAGGGTAGAAGCATGTCCAGCCCTTCAGATCCCCGATGACATGGACATTGTCCCAGCAGTTGGCAAATTCCATCTCAGTGCCCATAAGTTGGATTGTTTTGCACGGTTCAGTCTCATGTTCATGCAGGGAGCTGGTCATATTGACGGTGAAATTTTGGAGACCCTCTGGGCCCCATTTAACAAGGTCTCTCCTATGGCCCGATCCATGAGCCTGGCCCATAGACAGGAGGTATATGATGATCATATGAGAGACTCAAACTGGAAAAAACTGGTTGGGATAGGTTTATTTTTCTCTGTCTTTTAATTTGCAGGAACTAATTCCTTGATTCCGCAGTCAAATCTCTATGCAAGAAATATCAAGCAGCTTGTGACGGTGTAAATTTGACCAGAGGCCCTTTTGAAGAGCTTACAGCTTCCTTGGATCCAAACAAAGTGGAAGAGTGGCAGAGAGCAGCTGATGATGCAGCATCCCAAAGGGGTGATGCCCTGGATATTTACAAACTCAAAATGGAAAAAGGTTAGCCGCCAGTTCTTGTCTCGACCATGGGAAAAGTTGACTTATCTGTCCATCCTTTCAGCACCTACCTTGGCTGAAATGAGACTGCAGTTGACGGAGTCGGGCCTATCTGTCAATGGCAGGGATGGATCAGTGGCTTGGTTGGTAGAGGGGATCAATATAGAGGAAGCGCAGTGGGCATTTTTCATATACCAACCTTACATTTCCAGTGGCTGATATTTTGACAGGGATGCCTTGAGGTCCGAGATTCGCCTTCTGCCTACTACTCCATCTGCTACACGAAGGACTGCTGTTGCAGAGAAGCAACAAAGACTGCTTGCTAGAATCGTGAAGTTCCACAATTCTTGCGAGCGTTTTATTGATGTGGTGGAGGCAGAGGACATTTTTGCCCCGCAAGATGACCCAGAATTTTGTGCCGATGAAATTGGAGGTCTTGATGAGGACTTTTGGCAAAGTTCAGCAGTTGAGGATGAACAGCCGGAGGATGAGGATGGTGATATTTTCCCAGAGAGTCAGGGATTGTGGATGCCATCCTCTATTGGGATCCAGACCACTCCTGCAGCAGGCTGGGAGGATTTGATTAAAGAGGAGTTGCAACTTCGAATTGGGCAAGCTAACGATTCGCTACAGAGGCTTAGGACACACCTGGGGGAAAAGTCGGTCCTGTATAGGATTTATGTCCGGAGTTCAACTTCAGTGCGAACTGACACAAGGGCAAGGAATGATATCCAAAAGATTGGATTGAAGGTCAACAGGGATGTCCGCAGCTATCAAAGGGCTCGGAATGCCATGGCGAATCTGGGGGCTTCTGACAGCATTTTGGAAAAGTATCAGGTTTTGTCCCGTGAAGATTTGGTTCTTCTGCGGGACATGACTGAGGAGAACAGGGTTGGTCAAGGATCTGAGGTGCTACCTTGGTTCTGGCAGGTTGGGGGGATGAATACAGATCCCAGATCTGAATGGGATGACGAATGTGAGTTGTCTGCAATTGTGAAGGCATGACTGGAAGTCCAGTGACATCTGTAAAGTTTTGAGGGTCAGTTGGCTGAAGGCAAAGGCAAGGTATGATAGATGGAGCGAGGAACTCAGAATGGTACAACACGAGATGTTCTGGACCACTCTATGGTTCAGACATCAGGAAAAGGAGTGGGAGAGAAGGTTTACAGTGAACACGCAGCCTGGGCATCAGGCATATGCTGCAAAGCAGCAGGCCCTTTGGGGAAATTTTGTGAAGAAGGCTGAGGAGGGTTTCAGAGGGAAAATGGCTGCGATTGGCTAGTCTGTGTTTCCCCTTTCTTCATAACAATGTGTGTTAGTTTGGCTTAGTTTGGCCAGTTGTGTGAACCAAATGATGTGTTTACAAGTTGGCTTTGCGGCCCATACTGTTTCTGCGTGATTGAGTTGCACCGGCCAGGACGGTCTCTGCCACTTGTGGTATCGAGGTCGCGGACCAGTCTCCCTTGCGTGGAAAAACGCCATCCGGCCGGTGGAAGATTTACAGACAACGTCTAGTTGGACCTATGCGGCCGCAGCTGGTCTACAAGAGAAGGTGTTTGTCGGCCTTCATCCCCGCATGGCGGCCTGCATGCCCGTCACACGGCCGCACGTGTTATTACAGAGCGCCCGTTGTTCGGCCGGCAGGATCCGTACGTAGCCCGCCAAGGTCCGGCCGCCTCTCCGTTACAAACATATATATTCTAATACAGCGCAGGCCGGGACTGCTCCTGCAATAAAGTTGTATTTTGTTTTTCTCCCGGCCGCTACGAATACTGCCGGAGTATAGCGCACAGGCCTGTCCTTTACCTGCGTCACCGGCCTGCACCGCTTGTACATTCGAATCTGTATCGGCCGGGCGCATCGCTGCGTACTTTTCCTGAGGGCCGGCCGTACACAGCCGTATGGTTCATTTCCACCGGCCGCCCCTGGATCGCAGGGTAGAACATAGCCGGCCTTACCTGCATACGCGGTACGTTCACCCAGTACTTCGCCTAGTCTTGATTACCCACTCAACCCAATCAGTAGTGAGCTACGTAAATTAAATGAGAAAATACAAGGTATGGTTTTTGTCTTTGGGTTCTCGAAATAGTGAGTGCAAATGAATGTCATTGAGATTACTAACCACTACTACTCTAAGTAACTAAATAAATAATAAAATCTACTTTTGTTTGTCTTTGGGGCGAGGCGTGAATGCGCGACTTCCACGCGGTTTCTCGCTTTGGCAAGTCGTATTACGCCCGTAGATTGTCATGTTGGCACCTCCAACTGATCCGTACTCTCCATTGTCTGGTTCCTGAGGCTCCCCTGCATTCTACATTCGAAGGTAAGTTGACTAAACCTTACTAGTCACTCTCGAGGTGTCGCTCTCAAGGTGTCCAAGTCGACCGCGATGCGTTGACGTGTCCAGGCTGAGTTTTCTTGGCTTCTGGCATTTGACTAATGTTTATAGGTTCGATCTTGGTACGGTCGGGACACCTGAGTATACTGGGTATACGCACCAGATAGTATCATTTCGATGGGTTCCAGAATGTCTGCTTGGCGTTGATGCACTCTAGGTCAGTCTGCTGTTTTCCGCTTTGCTGACGTTAATATGATCGATATTGAGTCTTATGCCTCGCCTTCACCGTTTAACGAGCCCATACGGACACTGTGCGGGTTGGACTTGTTGCCCTGACGATGCAGGTAAGTTTCCTATTCTTTTTCTTCGCCTGTAGTGCAAGCACTGACTCTCTCCAGCTCGCAGTGCTGCAATGACTCGAAGCGAGTCAATGTTGCCACTGCTCGTTGTGCCGTCCATGTTCACCCGGTCTGCCAGCTTCCTCGACTTCGGCGCTCTTGTCTGTACCCTCACGCGCAGTCTCAACTCGCCCGAAGACGATCCGTCGACTTATGGTCTCCAGCGCCTCGACTGGCGCGTCCCGCGGTGCGTATACTTTGATATCACCTGTGGTAACCCTTCTCCATTGATTAGCAGGTCTGGACATTGTGATTTCATGCGGAACCAGTGAGTTTGGCGGTTTTGAGCCCGTTTGACGTGTTCCGTTCCGTTTACAGCTGTTTCTCTCGTTGCCAACGGTCTGCCCGTCCGTGCGCTCCCTGAAGATGTTTGGCTCTTCTGGGGCCCGTTCTCAATAGGTATATCTGCCAGTTTTGGTGTCTGTTGGGTCGTACTGACGATTTCTGGTGCTTTGCAGATTTATTCATGTCAGTTTGAGCACTTGGCACATCTGTGTGCCTGCTTGACGCGTCTATTTGACTCCTAATGCCATCCATCACGCCTACCAGCTGTTTCGGATGTATTAGACATGTGCGAAGCATCCGCTCCGTTTCCAGGACAGTTCGTGTGATTTGCTTGCCAACCCATCCCTCTAAGGTGTACGCCCGGTGTTTTACCGCCGCCTGGGCTCTCCGATTTGATTGATATGGGTACAAGTCCGTCTGCCTCATCTAAGGTGTCCGCAGGCTCCACTTCTCAGTCTGGATCCCTGTCCATCCCAGGTAATTACTGTAAACCAATAGATACCGTGTGTCCATTCATTCAAGGTTTGAAAAATGCGGAAATGTGCTACATCATATCAGTACTGCAGGTGCAAAGCTGCAGTGTATATGGACAGTAACAACATGTTCTTGGTTCAAATGATTTGTGCCTCTAAGCATGTCAGGAACAGCTGAGTATAAGCATTATGTGATATTAGTAGGCTGTTGGTAGCATTTCTAGGTCAGTAGATGTTATGTGTTGTGTGATATGTAATGTTTTTGCATATCTCCGCATTTTGTGGGGTATTTTCCCACGCCTTCTGTATGTTATTGTGCCCTTCCCTCCCCCACATCAAGCGGTATTGACTTGAGTAAATTGTATCCACTACTGTATGGTATCCCCCAGCTTTTGAGATAGTGATATTGTGCATACCTGACCTGGAGGATCATACAGCACCTATTGTTATGAAAGTGCTGTTTTCTATGCTGCTCCTCTTGGAGTGGTCAGCTGCTCACTAGATTGTATTGGGACTTTGGTATAGCATAGTAATACCACTGGAGACCATCCAGTAGCCACCATACCTCCTAGTAATTGCCTGCCATGGTGATATGTTTGCAAAGGAAAAACATAAAACATCGCACCAGGACATGGATCCGATGCTGTGGACTGTAAATATGTTGTAGGTACATATATCCCCTGTATGGGGATGCATTCTTTAAGTTGATATGTTGAATGTATCAAAAATGCGAACATTTTTGGTGTTTTTAAGCCTGCACTACTCTCTGGGGATACAGAGCCCCTTGCACATTTAGATGAGGGTCCAATGGTGATCCTATAGGGTAATATGGGATACAGAATCATTTTTACAGTACATTTGGACCAGGGATGAAGCACAGAAGGGGAAGAAAAGTACCAGAACAAAGGTGGGAATATTTGAAGTCAACTATTGACCAAATATGGTAATGTTTTGGGAGTAGTGGCGCTTGGAGAGCTTATGTAATCAAGTGTTGACACTACTGAATTTAGTTAATGAAAACTACACAATGTTGGTAATCAACTCCAATACACAAACACTACACTACATTTCCTAATCAATAGTCCGCATTTTTGGTAATCAACACTAAACAATAATGGCTAATCAGAAGTCCGCACTTTTGGTAATCAACACTACACAACATTGGGTAATTAACACTACAGATTTTGGGTAGTGCACTACAACAATACTACACAATAATGGCTAATCAACAGTCCGCATTTTTGGTAATGAACACTATCACATCAACACTACACAACATTAGGTAATCAGTACTACACATTTTTGGTAGTACACTACAACAACACCACACAATATTGGTTGATCAATAGTCCGCATTTTTGGTAATCAGCACTACCACACCAAGAGTACCCAACATTAGGTAATCAATACTACACATTTTTGGTAGTACACTACAACAACAACACTACACAATATTGGCTAATCAATAGTCCGCATTTTTGATAATCAGCACTACCACACCAAGAGTACACCAACAGTACACAACATTAGGTAATCCAAACTACACAATATTGGCTAATCAATAGTCCGCATTTTTGATAATCAACACTACCACACCAACAATACACAACATTAGGTAATCCAAACTACACATTTTTGGTAATTAACACTACACAATATTGACTAACCAATAGTCCGCACTTTTGATAATCAACACTACCACACCAACAGTACACAACATTAGGTCATCCAAACTACACATTTTTGGTAGTACACTACAACAACTAATCAATAGTCCGCATTTTTGATGATCAGTACTACTACACCAACAGTACACAACATTAGATAATCAATACTACACATTTTTGTTAGTACACTACAACAACTAATCAATAGTCCGCATTTTTGATAATCAGTACTACCACACCAACAGTACACAACATTAGGTAATCCAAACTACACATTTTTGGTAATCAACACTACCACACCAACAGTACACAACATTAGGTAATCCAAGCTACACATTTTTGGTAATCAACACTACAACAATGACACTACACAACATTGGTTGATCAATAGTTCGCATTTTTGGTAATCAACACTACCACATCAATAGTACACAACATTAGGTAATTAATACTACACATTTCTGGTAGTACACTACAACAACAACACTACACAATATTGGCTAATGGTTCGCATTTTTGGTAATCAGCACTACCACACCAACAGTACACAACATTAGGTAATCCAAGCTACACATTTTTGGTAATCAACACTACAACAACAACACTGCACAACATTGGCTAATGGTTCGCAAATCAGCACTACCACACCAACAGTACACAACATTAGGTAATCCAAGCTACACATTTTTGGTAATCTACCACACCAACAGTACAAAACATTAGATAATCAATACTACATATCTTTGGTAGTACACTACAACAACAACACTACACAATATTGGCTAATCAACAGTCCGCATTTTTGGTAATGAACACTATCACATCAATACTACACAACATTAGGTAATCAGTACTACACTTTTTTTGGTAGTACACTACAACAACACCACACAATATTGGTTGATCAATAGTCCGCATTTTTGGTAATCAGCACTACCACACCAAGAGTACCCAACATTAGGTAATCAATACTACACATTTTTGGTAGTACACTACAACAACAACACTACACAACATTGGCCAATCAATAGTCCGCATTTTTGGTAATCAGCACTACCACACCAAGAGTACCCAACATTAGGTAATCAATACTACACATTTTTGGTAGTACACTACAACAACAACACTACACAACATTGGCTAATCAATAGTCCGCATTTTTGGTAATCAGCACTACCACACCAATAGAACACAACATTAGATAATCCAAGCTGCACATCTTTGGTAGTCAACACTATCACACCAACAGTACACAATATTGCCTAATCAATGGTCCACATTTTTGGTAGTCAGCACAGTAATTTAATTCTGCAATGTGTATCAATTTTGGGTCTGACCCAGTTTTGCAATGGTTGACAACTTTTTTGCTCAACAGGCCTGACCCAGTTTTGCAGTACTTGACAACTTTGTTTCTCAACAGGCCTGACCCAGTTCTGCAATGTCAGCCTGACCCAGTTTTGCAATGCTTGACAACTATTTCCTCAACAGGCCTGACCCAGTTCTGCAATGTCAGCCTGGCCCAGTTTTGCAATGCTTGACAACTTTTTCCTCAACAGGCCTGACCCAGTTCTGCAATGTCAGCCTGGCCCAGTTTTGCAATGCTTGACAACTTTCTCCTCAACAGGCCTGACCCAGTTCTGCAATGTCAGCCTGGCCCAGTTTTGCAATGCTTGACAACTTTTTCCTCAACAGGCCTGACCCAGTTCTGCAATGTCAGCCTGGCCCAGTTTTGCAATGCTTGACAACTTTTTCCTCAACAGGCCTGACCCAGTTCTGCAATGTCAGCCTGGCCCAGTTTTGCAATGCTTGACAACTTTTTCCTCAACAGGCCTGACCCAGTTCTGCAATGTCAGCCTGACCCAGTTTTGCAATGCTTGACAACTTTTTTTCCCAGTCTGCAACAGGCCTGATGCAGGCCTGATCTGCAATGTATATACAATGTCAGCCTGACCCAGTTTTGCAATGCTTGACAATTTTTTCCTCAAAAGGCCTGACCCCATTCTGCCATGTCAGCCTGACCCAGTTTTGCAGTAATTGACAACTTTTTTCTCAACAGGCCTGACCCAGTTTTTCAATGTATCTACAACATCGGCCAGTCCCAGCTTTGCAACACTTGTCAATTTTTTTGTTCAACAGGCCTGACCTAGTTTTACAATGCTCCCACCAGTCCCAGTTCTGCAATTTTTATCAAACATCAGCCCATCCCAGTTTTGCAGTGATTAATGTCCCTCAGGCCTGTACTAGATTTGCAATAATAGAAAACATCGGCCTGGCCCAGTTCTGCGAGCATCGGCCAGCGTCGGCTAGTCCCACCTTTACAGGCAAATGTACATGTCCGATGACCCACTTTTGCGAGGGCTTTTGACTGAACTATGTGATAGAGCTTATAGACAGTGAGGGAGAGTGAATGTGGTCGCTTTATTGAGGGGGAAGCAGACACTTCCTTGCAGCCTTTGGCTGCTGGTTTATATACAGGAGGGGCTGTGGCCCTGTAAGCACAAATGACTAAGTGCTTGGTAAGAGATTGGTAAGAAATTGGTAAGCGATTGATAAGCAGTGTAATCAGGCTGAGTCATCAATGGGGAGAGCCTGAACAAGCTGCTGAGCCAAGGGAAAGAGCAAAAACATAGGTAAAAAGGGGTGTACAACCAAGAATATGGAAAAATCATTGCATGGGGCCCAAAAGAGAGGGGGGAAAGCATGGGATGAGTAGATCGAAGCTAAATGAGCATATGTGATGACATAATACATATGAATCATAGGGGCATGAGTCATGAATTGATAAGCAGCATGATAAGCATGATTTGAAGGGTAATTGGTAAGTGATTGGTAAGGGGAGTAATGGGGATTAGTAATGCCAAGAGGGGATGAATAATGCGCAGCAGAGTGAGTCAGAGTGAGCCAGAGTGACTCTGTGTGACTCAGAAAGAAGGGAAGCACAACCTATGATTTATTGAACTTTAGATCTGGAGATGAGCTTCTGAAGCAGTGCCACTGATGGGAGTGGCTGGGGGATAATAAAAGAATTGATCCGACCAGAAGAGCAGTGTCAGGGGGCCTGGAATGACAAGTAGAGTCACAGCTGGTCACAGAGTGTCACAAATCCCTTGGATTGAGCTTCTGTAGAGCAAAAATGCGAAATTTGGTGCTCCCGAAGTGCAGTCTTCCCTTGAGCAGTAAGGGGAAGGTTCTGTACTCTATTAGGGCTCCTAAGAAGGGTTCTAGAGCACTGTTTCATTTGTGTTTGTTGCGGGATAGCAGGGAAGAGAATCGCAAGTAGCGGATTCGACGTGTCCAGGGAAGCGAGATGAATGATAGAGGGAGATGGATGTGACAGGACTCTGGGATGAAAGGACCATATGCAGAGGACTCAGGAGACACAGAGACGACCAGGTATGAATTTTCAAGTCTAACGATAGACTTGAGACGACCAAAGTATGTGCACGACGCAGGACTGATGAGGAGAACGCGCTGACCGAGAATGAGAGGGACTGAGGGAGAAGGCTGGGAAGATATGTACCAGACAGTACACAGGAGCTCAGGGAGAGGCTGTCCCAAGAGCAGGACATAGTTGAGGTCTGCTGCAATAGCGGAGAAATGTTCCAGAGAAAATGCGGACTCCATAGTGAGTGATGAAGTGGGTGTCTGGATTGCGGGTGGAATATCTCCGTGGGAAATGAACGGATTTACGTCGGAACTTGACAGGCAGATAGACCACGGTCTAGGCTCCATGATGGTATAGTCACATGATTGATAGCTTCAAAAATGGCGGAGCTATTCAAAATATCGGAATGCCGGTACTGGGTGCCTAAATTTGACATTTGGGCGCTAAAAATGATTCTTCCTTTTCTCCTTCGTTTCTCCTTCGTTTCTTCTGCTTCTTTGGTTGTTCTTGTATGGGAGTTGGACTGCAGTAGGTTGCATTCCTCTCTCATACTGAAATGATCATCAATCCTTGGATTCTTCTGCTTCTTGGCGGTTCTCGTGCGATAGATGACTGTCCATGTTGGCATTCATCTCTCGCATCAGGATAGTCATTCTTGTGCGATAGATGGCTACAACGAGCTTGTATTCATTCTTCGCATAAGGATAGTCTTGACTTTGCGTGATATGGATAGCGAGGGCTGTCTGTATCCCTCAAGTTGGGACAATCTTTCAACAGATCTTGGGTGTGCGTTCTTCGCATTAGTTTCATCGGCTAACTTTCTCCATGTCCACAGTACCAAACACGTTTGGTGCGTGACAGCGTGAGAAGAAATCTGATGGCATGGCATGCATCTTTGAACTCTTACCATTGATGTTGCTCCTAACTGAATCTACTCTACATTTTATCAACTTGAAATCAATCTTCAGTGGAGACACGCAAAGCACCCTCGAGGGTGAGATTGTGAACTGGAACCAAGATGTGTTGTCAGCCACAACACCAAAGTGGCAAGCTCAAGCTCACCATACATTCCCTCGTCAGAAACCACCAGCAACCCCAGCGTTATTATGGCGTAGCTTTCCCATTGACCCTCCGACTCCAACTGAGGAGTGGGAGTGCATGAGGCGATTTATGAATGGTAGTCCAACACCAGTGAGTTGTATTATAATTATTGCCGGCTCATGTCATTCTGCAAGCTTACCTCGGTGCTAGGATGAACCAACAATTGACTTTGATTATGATGACAGCAACTTTGAACATTTCGGTGTAGAGGCTCAGGGCGTAGACATTGTCAACTTGAAGCGAAAGCGCACCAACCCACAAAATGATGGCAGTGAGGGGGGGTCCGATTTTGACTGTATGAATGAAGAAGGGGACATGATGGTAGAGGAGATTGTGGAAGCGCACCGAGTGACAAACAAGGTCAGTCATTTATTCTCTCATCCTTCATTGCGATGTCTCAATAAGTCTAGACATCTGTCACTGCCATTGATGATGAGAAGATCCATGGACAGATCAAGAAAGCTAAGCCTGTCCATCTTCCACGCCATCGGTTCCAGCAGTCGAGCTCTTCTGTAGCCCCATCAGCCACTTCTGACATGGTGCCCCCTACTAGCAATGTTCCTGGTTCAGATGCCACATGGGCAAGTCGTTTTACTAATAATGACCTTCCTGCGCTATTTTTGAAGGAAAGGAAGTGGACAAAGAAGTTTCAGACCACACTACTCCTTTGGCTCGGAGACCAGCCTAACACCTGGGCTGTTCCCGAGGATGACCTCATTCATGCGCTGCAAGAGATTATCAAAGTTATATACCCAACATTCACCAATCTGGATGACGTTGGTCCGAACACGGCCATCTTTAGTGTCGTAAGTTGTATTTGTTTCATTGACATTGCTCTTACATTGTGTATAGGCTAATCAGCACCTTTCGGGATGGCGCCACTCCTTTGGTTCCTCTGCCATTTCCTTGTTGGACTGTTTTTTGGCAAGTAACACCAAGAGGAGCATTGAAGAAACATGTGATCTCCTCCTGCACAACCAGTCTTTCGCATACGAGGGCATGGTTTGCGACCCGGACAAAGTGTTTTGTTCACCCTTCATTCTTCAGCTCCTTGCCAATGCCCACCTTCGTACCTGTGCTGGAAGTGTCGATGTCCCAACACTTCAGCTCTCTGTGAAAGAATACCAGGCCAGAGGTGCAATTGCACTCTGTCTTTCTGCTGTAAGTCATCGCTATCATTATATTCTTTGATACTGACACACACAGCTGGAGAGTGCCATCAAGATCAGGAAGACTCCATCAGATGTTGCTGATACAGGCAAGGGGCCCGCAAATCTACTTAAGGGGACTCGCAAACAAAACAAAATGAGTAAGAAAGGTGGCACAGAAAATGCATTCTCCGAACAGCACTGGGGAACTGCAACAGCGGACCCCTCAAGCTCTTCAGGACATCATTGGAATGGCCCGCGCTGTGCTTCAAGATGATTGTGACGGTGATTCCAGCGTGGATGACCAGGGCGAAGGTTCTGTGGAGGGTGACGTTGATTCACACGGGTTCATGTGTAAGTCACTGATGTCATTCATTTGCCATACTGACACATTCACAGGATTATTTCGATAAATACCCTGTCACTACCGCTGTTCATCGACACACCAATATCTTTGAAGACTTGTACTAGTACCAGTGACTGCAGTCTAATCGTATACCATGCTCCTTGGCTCTTGTTTTTCGTGACTCAGACAGGCTGGCTATCTATTATACCACACTCCTTGGCTCTTGTTTTGTGCTACATGGACAGGCTGGCTGTCCTTTTTTGGCTACTATGCATTCATTACATTTGTCTTTAACCCCGTCGTTACTTTATAAAGCATTTTGAATCCTTTTCCAAGCACCAAAAGTGTGAAAAAGGTCTGGAAAAGCCTGAAAAGTGTAAAGAAAAGGCAGGAAAGTAGAGATACGCACTTTTACAAGTAAAAAAAAGGCAGGAAAGGACAGAGACACACTTTTTCAAGCAGGGAATCTACTATATTTGCTTTTGGCCTTTTTGTGCTTTTGGAGCTTGAAAAGTACCAAAAGCGGCAAAAAAGGAAAAAAAAAGGTAATTTGACACATTTGCTGATGGTGCATCTCATTGACACACCTGTCTGACTGCAAGTCTCAATATTCAATATTCAATCTCCACTGCGGCACACTCAAGGCTGTATCTCTACCATTTCTGCACCAATTTTAATGGTTGAACTTCAGAGAACTTCAGCTTACTTGCATGTATTATTGTGATGTCAGTGTGAAGTGAGAATTTGTGTGTTTTAAAGATGTGTCCGACTTGGTGGGCCGTCCGAAGTCTTGGTAACCAAGTGTATTATTCTCACTGTCGATCCCAAATCTTGCCCTTGATTTGTTTCGTGGCACAGCTGAATTATTTCCGGCCCATAGAAGTGGTTAGTTGGAAATCGTGTCTGTAGGAATATTTCAATCTGCAAGAATTGGAAGTTTACTACATCAGCAAATTCACACATTACTTTTTTACCACTTTTGGCACTTTTTTAACTTTTAAGTAGTTACTTTTCAAAGTCGTGCCAAAAATGCTTTTAAAAGTAACTAGGGACATGCAGTGTGACCAAATACAAAAAGGTCAATTAAGTGTAGGTGAAAAAAAAGGCAATGAAAAGCACTTCGGATCTTGAAGGAACGGCTGGATAAAAGTGGTATCTAGGTGTATGGGCAACACCCTGTTGAACAGCTCAGAGTGAGAAAAGGCGCGCAGAGTAGAAAAAGACGGTTCACCTAAACAAGCAGCATAGAAGGGGGGGGGGGGGGGGTTGAGATCATAATGCTTTCGAAGACGAGGAAAACTGAGCCAAGCAAGGTAGCAATGATTGTTCGGAGGTTTGAAGCAATGGCGGAACGGGGTGGAGGACTTGGGGCTAATAAAGCGTGCATCGAGGCGGCAATATCTTCTTGGATGATGCGGTGAAAAAAAAAAAATAGCGAGGGAATGGGTGATGACACTGGGAGAAACAAGATGCCCACAGCGACCAGCTAGTAATAGACTCGACCTCTGCAGATATATCAGCATGGAAAATCACAGTTGTTGTTTACTTACACATCAATCTGCGTGTATCAATCTCCTCCATGGTACTTCCTTGATGTTCCGGTGCGTCATCCAAGCTGGAATCACCATCTTTATCTTCCTGAAGTAAAGCACTTGCTGATTTGACGATGCTCAGAAGGGTGAGATCATCACGATTTGCAACCGACTCAAAATAACCACAAGTTGCACCACCCCAGTGTTGCTCGGAGAACGCATTCTCAGTGCCACTAGGCTTGCTGCTCGATTTTTGACTCGAAGACCCTTTGCCTTTGTCAGTTACATTCGAGGTAACGCCTGCTTTGGCAAACTTGAAGGCACGCTCCAACTAGAGCCATAAATCAGTGTCCAAGATCAATGTAGTCAAAGTATCTTACTGCAGCAACACACAATGCAATCGCACCCCTCGCCCTGTTTGTCTCCACTGAAGTTGAAGCGCTGGAACATTAACACTTCCAAAGCATACACGAAGGTGGGCATTGGCAAGCAACTGAAGAACGAAAGTCGATCGAAAGGCGTTCTCTTGCTCTTCGCTCTTCATTCCTTCATAAGCGAAAGCGTGATTCGTGAGGAGGACATTGCAGGTCTCTTTGATGATTGCAGACGGATCATCAGCAAAGAAACAATCCAACATTGCGATTGCAGTCGAGCCCACAGAATGACGCCACGTAGAGAGACGGTCATTAGCCTATAGTGTTGTGAGCATAGTGATATCAAGAGCGAGAGCGATATAGCTTACCAAACTAAAAATTGGCATGTTTGGACGGATGTCCTGCAGACCAGCAAATTTCAGAAAAATAACCTTGATGATTTCTCGTAATGCGTGCATAAGGTCCCCCTCAGGAACAGACCAAATGTTGGGCTGGTCTCCTGTCAAGTCTGGGTCTACTCCAGTAGGGGGTCTGGTCAAGTCCGGACGAGCGCGGACGAAGGAAGAGGGCAGAGGGCTGGACGAGGGATTAGTCCGGCCGGAGTTGGTGACCGCTTGGATTCAACGACAAGGACGACGTGCGTTGATCCCTTGCGTAGGTTCCGGTCAAGGTGATAGAGACGGAGATGGAGATGGAGACAGGCAGAGACTGGAGTAGTGACTAAGTTGATTTCAGACTGAGGAGTACAGGATAAACTAGAGGGTACTTATACTAAGTAGAAAACTAGGGTCAAGTACATAGGGTGACAAGTAAACAACCTAATAGCGGACAAGGGATGACCGGAGTTAGGACTAGGTCAGGTCCGGTGAAAATAAAGTCAGGACCGGGTAAAATAAATCAGGTCCGGTGAAAAAGCTACAAGGCATAGGATATATCGAGTTCACGGAGAACTCACATCAAGGCAGGGTAGATGGCGAGGTGTAGTAAGAGCGAATGGAGTATAGACCAAGGGTCGTAGTTAGCGGAAGGTTATCTGCGTGAGTGCGACCGGAGTAGGAGACGAGCGACCGGAGTAGAGCTGTAGAGCTGCGATGCGACCGGAGTGACTGGATAAGGCCCGGAGTTGGGCATGGTCGTAACACTCCAAGCCAAAGGAGGAGAGTCAGGAGCACGTTCTTCAACCATTTCCTGTCTTTCAAGAACATCACAGGAAGGTCATTGTTAGTAAAGCGAGAGCTACCACGGGATGACTTCACCTCCAAGTTGTTACCAGTGGACACAGCCACAGATGCAACTGATGGCGCGACAGAAGATATCGACGCCTGGCTCCGATGGTGTACCACTTTCTCGGGTTTGACTTTCTTCATCGGAAGGGGGTCCTCATCGATATCAATTGCGGTGACAGTGGTCTAGACACTTGAGTCAGCACGATTCGGCAAATACGATAAGAGTATGTACTTTGCCTGTCACACGGCGTCCTTTGTTTGGCCCTCCCTCCTCTGCCTCCTCTTCATACTTGTCGACATCCGAGTAGCTTTGATCTTCTTTCTGATTGTCTCGTTTTCTCTTCAATGCGCTCCCCCCAGATGTGGAGCTGTTCTTTTTCGGTGACCCATACATACCCTCCTGAGGGATCCCGAAGAACTCCATATCGCTGTCTTCGTTCTCGACAATGACTACTGTGTCGTCCTAGTCCTCAACGTAAGTAACAAAGCGAGATGGATAGAAAAACTTTGATAAGACTCACCATAGCCTTCGGACTAGGCAACATCCTAAAGTGTTCTTCATAATTTGCCTCGTCACTTGGAGTAGGGGGCTCTATGGGAAAGACATGTGATGGCAATGGAGTCCGACGGCGGGGAAAGCTAAGTGGGCGCGCCTGTGGCACTGTGGCTGACACTACGACATTGTTCCAGTTCTTGATGCGCCCTTTGATGGTGCTCTTCCCGTCCTTGCTGAAAAGTGGTTTCAAGTTCAGGAAATGCAAAGTAGATTCAGTGAGTAGCAGCATGGTGGTGGTGGTAAAAGGAACTCATGTGCTGACAGTTTTCTTCTCACCACGTGTTGCCAATGCAGCCGCATCGTTGGCAACCTGGTTGCGGGCTTGCTCAATCGCATCTCGCAACTTCGGGTTCACCTTTGCTCCCTTCGTCTTCGTTCCACTCTCTGGCACATCTAAGTTGTATCCGAAGGATTTCGAGTGGTAAGTATTGACCTGGGCTTTCCACTGATCTGATCCTACCTTGTATGGCAGCAACCTCTGTGTTGACATCGTCTGTGCGATGTTCCTGTGAGCGTATGTTTAAGTCTTCAATATGGAATGAATACTAACCCTGTGCTTGACCTGATACAGTGCCTAACAACTTCTTCATGGGCCTCGGGCGTGGCTTCAGAGGTTTGATGGGCGCCTCTGTGGATTCTCTCGCTTGCCTTTCGGCCATTGCATTTTCCATTGCACCAATGCGGTCGTAGGCTTTTTGAAGCTCTGCAGCCTGGTTGTCCTTAGCCTGTTGACAAGCTTCGTCATCAGCTTTTTTCTGTTCAGAGGTACATCTATGAGTTTCAAAGTCGCGGAGAATATGACCAAGATGCAAATTAGCCTTGCTCTGTCATGGCTGTTGGGACATGGTAACGAGCGTGTGTGTGTTCAGGTGAACAGGAATGGAATGGAAGGATGAAGGAATGGAAGGGACTGGAGGATGGGACATTGAAAAAAAAAAGGTTGGTATTTGAATCTTGTCACAACCGACCCTGCGCTAAACCAAATAATTTGAACTTTGCTTCTGCTGCCCCCACTGTACAAAATTTGTTTTGTTTGCCTCCGCTCATTTCCTGCTCAAAGGCAATATCACTCAAAGTCTACTTGTTGTCCACGATGCAGACAAGGGATTCGTCGCCACCCCCAACAGTGCCAGCTCTTAAATTCAAACACTATACTTGTAAACAATGCAAATGTTGTTTTTGCAACCGGTCAGGCCTCACTCAGCATACCCACGCCAAACATCCACGCTTTTCTCCTCCACCCGCGCCGTGTATCCCTGATGATGAACAACCTGTTAATCAGGACCCGTTTTCTCAAGTCCCTGGCATTGGAGACCCTTGGGCCAAAGTCCCTACCAGGGAGGAAATGGATGTCCCAATGAACGACTCTTCGGAGCATTCAGACGCCAGTTCAGAGCATTTAGACGCTGGTTCCTCAACAATGTTTGTCAGACAGGACGATACGTTATTCCGCAACTATCACCCCAGCTTAACAGGTGAGCAGCATACTGACATTTCTTTCACCTACTAACGTCTAACTGTTTTCACTATGTTTAGCACAGCCATGCAACTCCAACGGCAATTTTTTGCCAAATGAAACTCAACCAGAGCCACGCCAGGCGAAGTCCAAAGATGACTGGTCCCCTTATGGTAGCCGACTTGAATTTGAACTTGCTGATTTCCTTTATACGCACAATCAGATGTCAGCTTCTCATATCAACACCCTTCTGGATTTGTGGGCTGCTTCTTTAATAGAAGTCGGCAGACCCGCTTTATTTTCTGACCACAAACAGATGTACCAGACAATCGACAACACGGAACTCGGTGACGTTAAATGGCAGTCGTTTGTGGTTAAGTATACTGGAGACCAAGGAGTGGATCCTGCACCGTGGATGAATGACCACTATGATGTTTGGTTTCGAGATCCTCGTTCGTGCGCAAGGTGACTTTGTGGATGGTAGCTTCTCTGATCCTCACTCAACACAGAACACAACCAATGTGTATTCTTTTGAGTATGTAGGATAATAAGAAGTTTGTCTTCTATTACATAACAAGAAGCAATTAAATAGGAAAGGAAGTATTACATATTACATAAGTAAACAAATATGGGTGACCCCTAAGGGCACCCTTACACCCTCCCCCTGTAGAGCCAGTGTAGGGCTCTAATCGTACACAAATGAAATCGAGACATGAAATGAAATTAGTCCGTGTGTGCAAACAAAATTGGGAGGTTGAACTCCCGGATATCGTACGACGAGATAAATGTATTTTTAGGGAGGTTGGACTCCCGATGCCCACTACAGGCAGGCGGCAACCTCAGTCATCACATTGGCGCAGGGCCCTCGAACAGTCCATCAACTTCACCGTCCTCCAGAAACGGACAGTCTGGACGCTGGTCGACGTCCATCGCCGATGGTGGCTGCACAGTTGACGACGCCGGAGGGATTATGTACAGCGTGTGAGCATCCGCCATCTGGTCCTGCCAGTCGCTATTTGTCTCGCACTCGCCACTGGACGCCATAGGAGGAATGAGATGAGGCTCCACGCCCTGAGATACAGCGAGTTCGAGGATCCGCTCGCGGGAGTGGGAGATAGCGTCTCCCGAGGTGTGGCGAGCATCAGCCTCAACCTCGTTACGAATAGTGTCCAGTTCTGGGTTATCATCCCCAAGATACCGGCCCCGCAACTCCTGCAAGTGGGTCTGACCCCACACCCACGCATCATTGGCGTCATGATAGGTGACACCATTGGCGGCGAGATACGCTGCCACACGAGTCAATGTATATGTGGACGACTCGTGCGACCCAACCCATTCGGCCGTCTGGCCCACAGCTGGGGACAGACCAGCCTATTCGATGATAGAGCGGTATCGCCCCGCAACGCCCAGGAGATGCGCCATTGATCGGCGCCAACCGACTCGCCCAACATTCCATCCCGTTCGAGGCATGAGTCGTTCTACGAAGAGCAGTCCTCGAACGTTGCGAGCTAGAGGCTCAGGCGCCTCGTCCTCACTGTCATCGATGCGCCCAGCGCGTCGGATGACTCCAGGGAATGCCCGTAAGGCGCCATCATTGTGTTGGTGCCAATGGTGGATATATTTTATCCAATCCTCGACACTGGCGTCCAAGGATGGGACATCCGCTGGGAAGTCATCCTTCCCTCGGGGCTTGGCCTTCCCCTTTGCTTTACCGGAGCCAGTTGGTGTGGGTTTACCCACTGACTCTCGTGATGGGCCCGCTGCCCGTCTGATATTTGAGGACCCCGCCTCAGGTGATAGCTCGCGACGCCTTGCGAGCGTCTCTCGCGGAATGGGGACGTGTCTCTGTTCCCGAGCTGGTGCATTTTCGGCTGGGACGGATGTGATACGCTCCTCGAGGGGAGCGCGAGAGATTGGGGCGGGGACCGTAGTGTCAGCTGCCACAAGAGCAGCGGGGGCAGCGGGTGAATTCTGATTGTTATGGGGGTTGGATCCCCCGGGTGCTGCGGACGCGTCCGCGTTGCTCGTCAACCGAGCCTTACCCTTCTCCTTCAGTGCAGCCTTCTTTTGCTTGTTGCGCTCGACCGCCCAAGCAGGTGGCCGCCAGGCCTTGATGGCGAGCGACATAAGCTCATTTTTAGTCATCCTCCACCGATTCCATAGGTGGAGGTAGGACATCAAGTCCTGTGCGTGCTGCACGTTTGGGGAGTTCCCCGGCTCCTCTTGTCGAGCTCGCTCGAACAGGTCGCGAAGCTCTTGCGCTGAATTGTACAATGCGACCGGCCCCATTATGTTGTTGGAGAGCTTTACGGGCCCTCATTGTCCCGTCGAAGACGGTAGGGGTATGGGAACCCGAGCATCGAGGTTTCGGAGGACATGTTGGGCCGCTCCATCGATGAATGCGTATAGCATACGCTGATAACGGATGAATAGGGCTTGTACTTGCCCGTTGTCGTCGTCCGCTCGTCCGAGGACAAGCATTTGACTGGGTCGCTCCGACCCGGTGAAGCTTTGGAACAACCGTCCCTCAGCGTTGTCGAGAGTTCTCTCAACGGTGGTGATCCTCTCGGCGAGGGCAGATTGTTGAGGATCGACGTCCATATGAGCGCCATCCTCGATACGTGTTGGCTCATGGGGAGCTGGAGCGACCGTGGTGAGGGAGAGATCCCTCAGGACAGGAGTGACAGGAGTTGGGTAATGGGGCCTGTCACCCCGTTGAGACGTTGATGAATCTTGGGGCGCAGTGCCCCGAGTCCTCCCCCCCCTCGACGTTTCAGCGGGGAATGTGTCGCGTGTGGAGGAGGGCCCCGCGCCCAAAGGCTGAGGAGGGGCTTGTTGGGAAGCCCCCAAGGACGCGAGCCGTGCCTGCAAGACCTCGTTCTCCTCACGAAGGCGCTCGTTTCGCTCGTCCGTGTCTCGGAGCCAACGCTCCAGCGAGCTAACAGGGCAATGCCCCAGCGTACGGGCCAGGCCGTCTGCCAAGTCCAATTGCACGTCGAGGAAGTCCTCGCTGCGACGAAACGACGCGAGCGCGAGATGCTCACCGTATGCGTCGCACACATTACACGTGCGCGTGTGGTGGCATACGAAGGGGAGATCAGGGTGAGCACCCCAGAGACTGTCAGAAGGGCGGCCACGCTCGCGAGAGCGCGACCGCCGACGTTTATGACTCTCGCGAGTCGAGGGAGTAGGGCTAGGCGATGGCGACCGCCGCCGCTTCTCCCTGCGACGACGGTCGCGAGCCGAAGGGGACATCGAGCGTCCACGCTCATGGTGTGCGCGAGAGCGCTTTTTATCGTGCCTGTGCCGAGGCTCAGGCGACGATGGTGGAGAGGAGGGGCAGGATGGTGAAGACATGATGAGCAGCAATGAAATGAGAAGATGAAAGTAAGAGAGAAAGAGCGTAAAATGCGAGGTGGAACGTAAATTACGAAATTCAAAGTCCGAGATGAATGAATAAAAAAGGAAAATGATCGACTACCACATGGAAAGGAACTATTTACTCCGATTAGCTTTTAACTTGGTATTTGTCACTCTTTGGTCTTGTTTTGGTTTATTTTCATTTTTTGTTGTTAGTAGCGTCAATGTTTCTTCCTCAACGGTTCCGTCTCGTCCCCTGGGGGTTACTCCCCCTGATTGCATCCGTACTCCGCGCGTTGATGCGCAATTCATCAGCCTTACAGGGTAGCCGTCGTATTGACGCCACCCCTTGCAGTTTGAGGTATCTGTCCAGGGCCTCAAGATCCCTACAGTGGGCGTATGGCTCCCATGTGGTGTCGCCCAAGTTCCATTTAACAAGGAACTCTACCTTGTTGTCGGCCCACCTATGGGCTAATACCTCGTCAACTACCCATTCAATCTCCTCATCATTCCCCACGTCGTAGAATGCTTGCGCATCTCGTTTCGGGAACAGCGCGTCGTCGTTGGGCTCGTGCCGCTTCAGCACCCCGACGTGGAACGTAGAGTGTATTCTACAAGCCTTAAGCTCAGTAGGTAAATCCAGAGTGTAGGTATCGCTGGCGGTGTCCCGCCTCATGACCTTAATCGGTCCAATGTATTTGGGGATCAATTTCCTTGCACGCCCCTTGGGCATGTTCAGATTCTGAGTCGATAAGTATACGAGGTCCCCAACCTCAAACCTGGGTGGCACACCCTTCCGCTTGTTTGCGTGATATGTCTGAGCAACTCTGCTCTCGATGATGGCATCATGGGCCATCGCTAGGTTCTCTAATGCTTGATGCACGAACGCCTTCACCCCCGGTGCCTCTGAGGGTCTCCCCTCACCCACGCGTTCCATCATCCTGGGCATGTGCCCATAATTGAGCTTGAAGGGTGCAAAACCCGTAGAGCTACTTATGCTCGAGTTAATCGCAAATTCAGTCATGGGTATCTTTGTTACCCAGTCCTTCTGGTCTGGTCGGACCATCGTATGTAGGATTTGTGTGACTGTGCATATCACACGCTCGGATGCTCCGTCCGTCTGCGGATGAAATGCCGTGGACATCAGGAGCTTCGCTCCCAGCATTCTGTGGGTCTCCCTCCAGAATGCCGACGTGAACTTCGCGTCCCTATCTGAGACAATTGTCTCTGGTAATCCGTGCAACCGCACAACTTCCTTCACGTACACACACGCGAGCTGTGAAGCTCTAACGGTCGTATTGACCGGCACCAGGTGGACCATTGATGTAAGTCTACACAGCACGACCCACATATAGTCGAACCCTTCACTTGGGGGAAACAGACCTACAAAGTCCATTGCGATTGACCCCCAGGGCCTAGTTGGTATGGGCATGCTGTGTAGGAGGCCTTTTGGCCTCTGGTTGTCGGTCTTCGTGGCCTGACATATGGCGCATGACCGACAGTACTTGTCAATCTCTCGGCCTAGTTTCGGCCACCAATACCATCTGCGGACATAGTCCACTGTTCTCTGGGCCCCCAGATGCCCTAATATTCGATGCGCTTGCGCGATAATCATGGCGATTATAGTGTCGCCTTCATATTTGGCGTGAGGTACACAGAGGACTTCCTCCCCTCCTCTGTTATCTGTATATATGAGGTTGCCCCTCACCCTGAACGTTGCGAAATGTTCGGGCTCTTCAAGCACTTTGGACAGCATGCTGTCGTTCTTGTATCCCGCGCTTATAGCGCCTTCGAGCCCCGGCTGCGCTCGTACATGGTTTGGTAGGTCGGGTGAGCTACCCACAGATTCGAGTAGGCTGGGATCGTCTCCCGAACTTTCGGAGAGATCATCTCCCTTACTCATCTCGGCGTTGGTCGCCATCTCTTCTGCTTCCATCCTACGAGCTTCCTTCTGCTCAGTCATCCTCCTGTTCTTCGTCGTGGGTTCACCCCCCACTTCCCTTATCGCGCTAAGGCGCAGTTCCTGCCACCGATCATGGGGAAGATCGTCCCCTTCTGGGTCCAGGCGAATGTCAGCATTTGCCCAGTCTATATCTTCATTGGAGGCGCATTCTCCACCTCCGTCCTCGTAATACCTGGACAGACAGTCCGCTACTTTGTTCTCCGTACCCTTGACGTAGACAATTGTCGCGTCAAATCTGGACATATAATCCAGCCATCGTACCTGTCTGCTGGACAGCTTTCGCTGCGTCTTGAGGTATCCCAATGCCTCGTGGTCGGTGACGATCGTGAATTTGAATCCGAGGAGCTTGTCCTCCCACTTCATTAATGCTTCGATTATTGTGAGTGTCTCTCGCTCGAAAGTCCGATAGTTCTGCTGGGCATCCGTCAACTTCTTTGACATGAACCCCGCGGGTCTACAGGTCTTCCATTCGGGCCCTTGCCCATACAGAGCGCCTACTCCATAAAGTGAAGCATCGCACACGAGCCATATAGGCTCAGGTTTTGAGGGGTCGATGGGCCTCAGAATAGGGTATTTTCACGCCAGCGCCTTGATAGTTTGGAAACACTTATCGTGGAGTTCCCTCCACTGGAATGGATGACCATTCCTCTGTATCCCTGTGAGAGGTGTGGCATACGTAGACACATTGGGCATGAACTGTGCCAGGTATTCTACGAGGCCCACAAATCTCTGTACCTCATTCAGATTCCTTGGGGTCCTCCAGCCTCTGATCCGGGACATCTTGTCCCTGTCAGTGTGAACGCCCTTTTCATCGATGACATGTCTGAGGCAATCGAGCCTTATCGCATATAAGTCGCATTTCTCCTTCTTGAGGTAGAATCCGTTCTTCCTCAGTATCTCGAATATCTTTCTGAGGTGCTGTTCATGCTCCTCGATTGTCTCACTATAGACGAATAAATCATCGAGATAAGTGTAGACGAAACAACCCAGATGGTCACGGAATATAACTGTCATCAGACGTTGGAACGTCGCTGGGGCGTTGCAGTCCCCTTGTTGCATGACCTGACTGAGGAAGGTCCCGTAAATTGTGGAGAATGCGGTCTTCCACACATCCTGAGGCTCTATCCTCACCTGTTCATACGCATTGGATAGGTCTATCTTTGAGCAGTATTTCGCTCGCGCTACGTCCATCTGGATCTGATCCTGATCAGGGAAGGGAGTGATGTCCTTGACAGTATTGTCATTCCTCTTCCGGCAATCTACGACCGTTCGTAGCTTGCCAGTTTTCTTCGGGATGCATAGCATTGGGGCGGCCTGCGGGACGCTCTTCATTTCCCACCATCCAGCGTCGGTATACGTTCGTATCTTTTCCGACAACTGTTGTTTCAGCGCGTCTGGACACCTGGGCACATGGTACGAGTACTGTTTGCCCTCGTCTAAAAGTGGTATCCTGTGGTTCACCTCCCGCAAGGGTGGTAACTTCAGGATCATCCCACTTAATATGTCACTATATTCTTGGAACCACTGGTTCCATAATCGAGGTATATCCCCCTCAGTCATGGGCTTAACTGCCCTAATTCCTGCGAGTCTCCTCGCTGTAATCATAGGTTCTGCTTCGTTTACTGGGTCGATTCTTCCAACGCTCCCCCCCCCTCCCCTGCGTACGCGCGACCGGGCACCAGCCAGGTCCGCCTGCGTAGGCAGTCAATCGCGTTGAGGAGGGTTCCCCAATACACGCATGCAAGATGGTCTCACAGATGGGGCCTCGGAGTCCTGTAACATGGGAATCTCTCCACGCCCAAT
>JAYMGJ010000073.1:0-89657 GCA_037178675.1 Scleroderma bovista | reverse complement strand
ACTGTTGACGAGGTTGAGGTGATAGATGCACTCAGGAAGGGCGTGTGTTGATACGGCATTGTCAGCATTGGCGTACAAAGTACCGGCGGCAGCGCAGGGATCCCAGAATTTGAGCGAGAGATCCCATGAGCCGGTGATGAGCATGTCTAGGGATCAATGAGCTCCTGTGTGAATCAAGGAGACAATTAGCGCAGAGAGCCGGGCATACTTTGTTCGCTTGCAAAGTTTATCGCAGACACCACATTAGAATGGTTCCCCAGCTACACCATTCTCTCCATCTTGAGATCGAGTCTAGCACGCCGTTGTACGTGCACGCGTCAGCAGGGAGACAAAAGTAAATTGAGGTATAAATGTGCACTCACGTACTCCATTATCAAGCCCTCTGCAAAATGCTCTTGCAGGCTCTCCAAAAGCACATGCCAGTACCACCGTCGATGGTCGAATTTCGCTTTTTGCTCGTTTGAAGCGACATCGTAGAAACGCATGGTCTAGTATCACCATTTGTCAGAAGTAATCTTTCCTTCTTTCCAAGAAGCACCGTGCCAGGACAAGACGTACCGTGTCCCATGCTGAAACAAGGAGATGGTCTGGATGAGAAGCTGAAAAGTGCACTTGAGAGATACTGTCGAATGGTGGTGATACGAGCTCTATTTGATCTTTTTTATTGATAGCATTTTGTCAACGGATTCGTTATTCGATGCATAGACATGATAGATAGGCTGGAAGGTATCACGTGATGCAGGTCACATGGGCTGTGTAAATCCACTGAAATTGCGATAGGTACATACAAAAAAACGCGCCAATTGAAAGGTAGACATGATAGTAGCAAGGTAGAGTAAATAGGCATATGAAGAGTGAAAAGAGTAGAGCATGGCCGGCATGCACGACAAGCGAGAACCAGTAACATTGGAGAAGAGAGATATCACGCTGAAATGAAAAGTGGTATTACACATACTTGGGAGGGCATCATATCGTGACAAGGATCACATTCCGTTCCGTTCCACAGAGCGGACACATCACTGGTACTTGGCCGTTGCAGGCCCATAGCCAGGACACACGCGCACGAGGTCGAGCTCAGCGACTGTGCCGCCATAAAGCTCATCCGGGTGGGTATGCGCGTAGTCCACCGGCGAACACGGTTCTGGCGTGTTGGTGCCTCCATACATAGCCACTCATTAGCACCACACGCATCGCCAACACCATCGCCCCATCCATATACATCCGGCCCTCCAAATTCATTGATGAATATCGGCATCTGATCAGTATATGACTGACAGGTTTCTGTCCAATGTCTTACGGGTGTGTACAACCATGGCCTGAAACAGTGCTCATAGTTTGCGAATGAGGGCTCTATCGCAACGGGGTGTCCATGAGGATGGGCAGGGGAATAGGGAGAGTCGTGTGTCCCCACTGGTTGGGGAGACGGAGGCGGAGGGCCGAGGAGATTATACGGCTATACCATTTACATCAGTAGTCGAGTTGAATGAGGACTTACGTTATTCCATCGCGCAGGTGAGCCTTCGAGAAGAGAGGGAAGCACGAGCGGCGAGAGGTCGCCGATTGACTCGAGGGTCGCCCCTGCGTGTTGGTGGCCAGCGCCATCCCCACCGCTGCCAGTGATATCTTTGTACGACGCGAGTGGGGTGTCGTACATATCGTATGAAACGTCGGCGAATACGCTTCCGAGCGAGACTTGACGGGTTTGTGCTTGTGAAGGCGGCGAGTGTTGCTGGAGGTCCTCAGGCGAAGACTGGGATGCGGGCGCAGATAGGGACCGTTTGAACATGATCGTAAGCGGGATCTTGAACCAGGTATCGACGGCATCAGGCGTCTGCGATCGCGCATGCGTACGAGCATCTGCGACGGTATCCTCAGTCTTATGCTCGCCTTTACCCGGATCGCCCTCACTGACCCCCACCCACCTCTATCTTATTCAGATTCTCCCATTTCTTTACAGCATCCTCCAGATCCACGCCTGTCTTGCCCTCCACCAATAAATCCGCGATAATCGCACACCGCTCGTCTTTACTTTTCTTATTTGCATTCGACTCTCCTCGTGGTCGCGTCTTTCTCCCTGACTGGGAATGTTGTCTCCGATTCAGGGAAGGGCCGTCTTTCACTTTGAGTTTGGCGAGCGCATTGGCTCCGGGACGGAACCTCCAGTCAGGGTACCTTTTCCTGTGTTCTGCCTGTGCGACCAGAGCTTTTGCTTCCCATATTTCACGTTCCTCGCGGGGAAGCGTCTTCCAGTATTTGCCTGCACATCGCCATCGCGTGAACTCGTGTTTTTACCCTGTCTAGACGTGAATGAGATGCACCAATGATCTTTGAGAGTGTGCTGTGGTCTCCCTCGACCATTTCTGGAACCTGCTGGCTCCGGATGAATGATGATCTGAAAAGGATAAACGCATTAGGCGGACGAGGAATGTACGATGTGTTGCGTTTCTTGCTGTGGCTCGTACATTCTGGGCCACCATAGAATGAAATCTGAATGTCGAGAGGGTCAGACTCGCATACGATGTCGGCGATGGCCAGTTCGAAGGAAACGGGGCATTCCCAGACTGGATCGAATGCGATGGTGGGGTCAGCGCTTAGACTGGTGATGGGAGTAATGTCGATGAAGAACGTGTATGTCATCGGTGGATTGGGATTGTCGACGTGTGGCGGCATGCCGTCTGCAAGAGTCCAGGATGTTCATGGGTACCTTCGACTCCGCTATGATCAGTGGGGGCTGAGTACTGAGTCGGGCCACTGGCCCACACAATGTGCTGCACGTGAAGGGTGCCCTCTTCAGCGGACAAAGGTGGGGAATGGGACCAGAACTCGTGTGGAAGAGTATGGCACGAGCGTCACCCGATCCCCGCAACGCCTTTTGAAGCCTTCGTTACCTGAAAGCCTCCCCCGGTTTGACTCAGGATCTTGGGCATATACGAGCGTCAAGGCTGCTTGTCTGGTACATTCCTCAGTGGTTGTGACCCCTGCGAGAGTCGATCGAATACTCAGACCTTGGCCGACTCACAAGTGTGAACTGGAAGCCGGCGTCGTGGTCATCAAGCTAGTCACAAGAGTGTTTGAAAGTGCGATGCCTAGCTGAGATCTCCTTGGCTCCGAAGCATGTTCACCAACACTCGTGCTTCTCCTCTCTTCTCCAAGGCGCAGGTTCGTTTCTGATGTCGATTGCTGGTAAATGTCATAGCTGTATAATCTCGTCTCCCTCCGTCTCCCCCACCACACAGGACTCTCCCTACGCCCCTGCCCATGTTCATGAACTCTCCATCGGCGCGCTTTGTTGTACTGTAAACTTGTAGAATCACAATTCAGTTCCCCGGTGGATTTACACAGCCCATCTGACCTGCATCGGGTGATACCTTCCACAACCACACTGCAGAGTCAGATTGGAGCCCCAGGTGAGTCCATGTATCGAAAATATGGAATCCGTTGACAAAATGCTATTAATCACAGAAGACCAAGCTACGAACCTCCACCATTCGACAGTATCTCTCAAGTGCACTTTTCAGCTTCTCATCCTGACCTCTCATTTCGGCATGGGTCACGGTATGTCTTGTCTTGGCGCAGCGCTTCTTGGAAAGAAGGAACGACACTTACCAGTACTAGACCGTGCAGCTCTACGATGTCGTTGCAAACCAGCAACAAGCGAAATTCGACCATCGAGCAGCAGTACTGGCGTGTGCTTTCAGAGAGGACGTAAGGGTGTTAATGGAGTGCACGAGTGCCAACAAGAGCGGTGATAACTCTCCTTCAATACATGTTTGAATCATCGCCACGCTTATGCTCACTGATATTTAACCGAAAAGCCCCCTTTCAAACCCTCATTCCCCAGGAACATAAAATGTGCAGCTTAGACGCCTTTGTGAGACGCTTCATATCATCCGGTGAGCGACCATTAGCTCACCCGCCGATGCTGTCCCTCTGATGGTAGGTGATGCGCCAAGCTATTAAGTTTGACGATGACGACCAGGAGCAACACGCCGCCGATCTGAAAACGTGATATACTAGAGGCTTGTCGCGTCGCGTGTCTCACAGGACGCGTTAGACGCGGTAGAATGAATGGAGGCGGAGGAGGCGCTGCCAGGTGTTGTGATGCTGATGGACCGTCATGGCACTACTTCGGTGAAGTGTGCGGTATTTTCCTGGGTGTGCGACCTAATACAAGTGCATTTTCCTGTCTTTCTCTGTATGCATTCAATGATTACTAGCACTCCGTGGCAAACAAGGAAATCTGTGCAGACTACAATGTACTGTACCCTTGCGCACTCTCAAGAACATTCCGAACACTCTCGACCTGCACTGCGGTGACATTGCAGACCGCATCCAACCTGCCCTCCCTCGACAGTCGACCAGCTCATTGGCGACTCCTTCAATGTCTTATCTGAACACCCGCCTTCAATTACACGCTTCCCTTAAAAGGTCACCGACCAAGTCTGCAATGAAGGGAAAGGCACGCGAACGAGACCTAGCGCCATTTAAGACCCCTCCCCGGAAACGCGCTGTCGTTTTCTCCCAATCAATCCGCGGCTGCGGCGACATGGATGACGATATGTCCTTGCCTGCAACGCCCACCAAGAAGCGCAGGATAGACTCTCCTGCCAATGTTACTGGTCGGGCCACCTCCCCTAGGAATCGCACAACGAGGGCTACAGACGAAGACACAGCTATGGCGGCGTTTCACAGCAATAACCGCCCAAGCCTCACATGTTTCTAGTCCAGCTACGCCAGCTCAACCTGTTCCTTCCTTGCTTCGTTTACTCAATACACATAGTACTACCCCCGATGATGCCGATCCATCAACACCAAGGCGTCCACGCACCCTGCGCCCCTCAGCATCCACCATTTTTTTTTTTTTTTTTTTCAAATCCTCATTTATGGTCCTCAGGGCGAAGCCCTATGGTAGACCTGCCCATCCGTCGAGCCACAGGACAGTAGGTAACTAAGGTTGAAAAACTGTAATATCGAGATGGGGCGTGAGCCCTCAAAGTCCAAATGAAAAGTCATCTGGTGTTGTTGGAGAACAAGGGGTAAAAGGCCAAAGAGCCTATGTGGGGTGAGAAGGTAATGAAGGTAAACGGACAATGGCTACCATGGACGAAGCAGAAGGACTGTCAGAGACATAAAGATCACCATTAGAGTCAAAACCTAAGGATTTCCTGATGCGACCGTTAGCAAATTCAACTAGAAGGGACCTGGTAGTGACATTGTCCGGTAAGGTGGAAGTGGATATGGGGACCACAGAGGAGTCGATTTGCTTGATGAAGTTGGGGCATTGAGGGTGGTCAATGACCTGCTGTAGCCATGGATGGCCAGGGTGGGCAGTTCCCTCCTCTGCGGAGCATTCAAATGAGGTGGGGGAGGGGTTTGTAGCAACAAAACTGGGGCAACAGCAACGGGGTAGCGCAAGCGTACCTTTAGTAGCAAGTAGCTGGTTCTTGAAGTTGAGTTGTTTGAAGTAGCGAGTAATGAGAGAACAGTTGAACTGTATTGAACTAAGGAACTACAGGGAATCCTACAGGGTATATATACCTGTGGTACATGGTCTGTGCGTAGATAAGTATTATTCTAGCCTATTTCACCATATTCCCATATGTAGTAGGTGCAGTTTCCATAAACGTAGTTATCTGGAAACGTGCCTGTAACGTGCATCAGCATGTGTTATACACGTGCCTTGCATGTGATAGTTCCGGCTATCTTGTGGAGCCGGTCATGTGATCTACCGGTATTCCGGTTGACACTACTCCGAATCACATGTAACTGTGATCTCTGGAAATCTCCAAGATTAGATTAAGATAAGATATAATCATACTTTCTTGTCGACACTCCTCCTCGCTAAGACTTGAACTCTAGAAGGTTTAGTCGCGAGCGATTGTCTTGGAATTTCTGCCATGTCAGATTCTTCGTCATCATATCAGCTTTCTGCTGATCAGTGGGAACATAGTCAAGCAGAAAAGTATTCTTCTCAACGCATTCGCGGAGGAAATAATACTTAATATCAATATGCTTTGACCGTCCTTCCATAACTGGATTTTGCGCGATATGAATAGCGCCCTTGTTATCTCCAAACATCATGAAGTGTTGGAGGGAGAGATGACACTCTTGAAAGAGGGATTTGATCCATAGAATCTGTTGTGCGCAATCGCACATTGACATGTACTCGGCTTCAGTTGATGATAAAGCCACAGTTGGTTGTCGGCGAGATCGCCAGCTAACCAAGTCATTGCCAAGAAAGATAGCATAACCGCTTGTTGAACGTCTTGTTTCACTATCGCCTGCCCAGTCAGAGTCAGAGTAGCAATCCAATGACGAAGCTCCTCCTGTAAAATGAAGTGCAAGATTTGGAGTTGAACCCAAATACTTCACTATGTGAAGTGCCTTCGAGAGGTGTTCTTCAGTAGGATTTGCCATGAACTGTGACATCTTGATTACGGCAAAAGCGATGTCCGGGCGCGTGCCAAGCATGACAAATAGGAGTGATCCTATAACGGATTGATACTGTTGTCTTGTTGTTGGTCTTGCATTGTAGTCCTTTGGTGCTGTAGATGGTTGATACCCAGCAGGTAAAGGTGTGCGGACGTGTTTGACGTTCTCCATTTGAAAGCGTTTAAGTACTTTCAAAACATAGGGATGTTGGTGTAAAACCATTGAGCGTTTAACGCGATTACGAGTGATTTGGAATCCAAGGTATTCTTGTACTGGACCCATGTCACGAGCTTCCCATACGTTTAGGAATGCGGTTTTCTTCTTCTTGAGAAGGTTGGCAGAGTTTGACATAAGAAGTCCATCATCGACGTAGACGATGAACAGCATGATGCCTGATTTATCTTGGTAGATGTATACTCCAGGATCTGCTTTGGAACGTTTGAAGTTGAGCTTTAGGAGCGATTTGTGTAGCTCTTTGTTCCATGCTAGTGCGGCTTGCTTCAGGCCATAGAGAGCGCGCAATAGACGATAGACCTTGTTACTTGAACCTGGTACTTTGAAACCTTCGGGTTGCTCCATGTAGATTTCTTCATCGAGTCGCCCATATAAGAAGGCAGTCTTGACATCAAGACTTTCAATTTCCCAGTCGTTTCGACACGCATAAGCCAAGAGCAGTCGTACTGTCTCAAAGCGTGTGACCGGTGAGAAGGTTTCATCGTAGTCTTCACCATAGATTTGTGAAAAGCCTTTCGCAACCAAGCGGGCTTTAAATCTTCCATCCGATTTCTTTGCGAATACCCAGCGACATTTGACAGGTTTTCGATCTGGCGGACAATCCACCAAAGTCCATACGTGTCTATCTTCAATAGACTTGATTTCTTCCTTGCATGCCTGTTCCCATTTCTTCTGTTCATCCAATGGATAGTTAAGGATATCCTTGAAGTGATAAGGAATACCCTTGAGCGGCTTTGCTGCCTGCTTCATTATGTAGTTGAGAATGTAGTGTTGACCTAGTTGAATCATAGTGTCAACATCAGTGTTTGGAACAATGACGTCTTCCATTTCATTCTCGTCTTCATCCATTGATGGTAATGGAACAGCGACGGGGACCTCTTGAGGTTCTGCAGGTGCAGGAGGATTTGGTCTTGATTCGACCATTGGTTCTGTTTGAGGAATAGTAGGAACTCCTCTTCCTAAGACCGTTCTTGTCCAATCTCGTTCTCTTGCAATTTCTCGTTCTATATCCACTGGATTTCTCTGACCATAGACATTGTCTGGTCTCAGAGGTGGATTACGAACTCGAGGGGGATTGCGACGGATTGGATTGGGTATGTTAGGAATTATGACTTCTGGAATTGGAGTATCTCGGGCTTCTTGATCAAAATAGAAGAACTCTTCTTGTCTGGGACGTGGTGCCTCTTGAGGGCGTTCCCATGACTGAGTTCGTCTATTGAAGATGTATCCGAGTTCTTCTTCCGGACGTCTATTACCAGAACCTGTTTGACCTCCCTGAGGAACTTGCGAGTCGTTGTCAGCGACTTCCTCTACTGTAGGTTTAGGGGGGCGTTGGGTTGGACCTTGTGGCTTTGTGGTGTCTCCTTTAGAATTATCACCTCTTGTATGACTCTCATTTGGTTGATATGGGTCAATGGGTGGAAATTCCAGATCGTCGGGTGGAGGTTGGTGATTATTTTCATCGTTGTTACCTGATGCTTCTTCTTCAGAAGGATGAATTGGTTCAGGTATATCGATTTTCTTTTTCAACTTTTCTTCGGGACAATTTGGGAATAAGTTTTCAACGAATGTGGCAGTTGTTTCCACATATATAGATCTGTTGTTCCGCAAGAAGCGGTAACCTTTTGTTCCTGGTTCATAACCAAGGAATATCATTTCTTCGGCTTTCGGAGTAAGTTTGTCTTTTCGCTTGTCCTTTGGAATGTGGACATAAGCAAGACATCCGAATACTCGAAGATAGGATATATCAGGTTTCTTGTTGAACAGAAGTTCAACAGGTGTTTTCCAGCCTATGCGACGCATTGGTGTCCTGTTATAGACATGGACTGCAGTGTCAAGAGCGAAGTTCCATAGATTCTTCGGTAGACATGCTGCATGACGCATGGTTTCTTCTTTCTCGAGTAAGGTCCGATTGAACCTTTCTGCGCGACCATTTTGTTGTGGATGATCCGAAACGGAGAGTTGTTGTTCTACCCCTTTGGAGGTGAGGAAGGTTTTAAATATGGTTGCCATAAATTCTCCTCCTCGATCGGAACGTACTCGTAGGAGTGAATGACCAGTTTGTTTCTCAGCCCAGGTTACCCAGGTAGAGAATGCGGTGGCGGTATCCGACTTTAACTGCAAAAGACAAACTGTGCCATAACCAGAGTAATCATCAATGATCATGAGACAATACTTGTGTTGATTATATGACAAAATGGGGAACTCGACCAGGTCGCAGTGCACCATTTCAAGTATTTTGTCTGCTCGTTTATCGGAAGATGGAAAAGACCTTGAGGGCATCTTGCCAATCTGACAATCAGGACAGAGTGGTGTTGTCGTAGGTATGTCCAGTTTCTCAATACCATCGGTAGCACGAGTAGCATGCCGCATAGTTTGAGGGTTAGGATGACCTAGATGACTATGCCATAGATCATAGTTGTTGAATTTATTTGTAACGGTTGCACATTGCACCATTGAAATGGATTTAATGTCCAAATCCACGAGAAGTCCAAGAGCTCCAGTCTGATGTATCGGTTTCCCATAAAACTGGAGATTGTTTCTTGGAATTAACCTAGTCCCTTCCAAGAAGACTTCATTTCGTGAATCGAAGACACGAGTTATCTTCGCATCAGCGTATAGTTTCATCTTGAGTTTCGTGGTAAGCCACTGAAGTGAACAGATACGTCTATCTCCAGATGGAGAATAGTAAACGTGTCGAAGATAGATTTGTTTTTGTACATTGCCAACTTTAGCTTTGAAGGCAACTGTACCTATGCCTAAAAACTGAATTATTTCAGCACCAGCAGTACCCACATTTATAGGCTTTGGAAGTTCCTTGTATGTTAGGAAATCATCCATATATGGAGTGGAATGATCGGTTGCACTGGAATCCATCAACCATAGGCCTGTTAAATGTTTATGCTTGGGGCAGTGAGATTCGGTTTTTTGTCCTGAGTGGGGAGATGTTAAGCAAAGACACCTTTCGTCACTCTCCTTAGAGGTGCACAAGGTATAGCAGTCAAAGCTTTCATCGTTGTATTGGTCACAAACAAAACCGTCATCACGATACTTTATGGTCCCGTCATCGGGAGTCCGTGGTCTCGTAGCTTGTCTACGTGCATAATCCTCATCATCCCTTTTCTTCCTTGCCAGGTCATTACGCACAGAACGTAATACTGACTCTGCAGCAAGTTGGGATGGAGTGAGCACGGACCAGCCTGTCTCAGGAATATTAGAGACGGACCCAGCATCGGAATCATCGTCAGAGTCAAGCTCTGCGATCTGTGCGGTTTGTTCTGCAGCGTTTTGACGCTGCTTGCCTTTACCCTTGTAAGGCTGTTTTCCTTTTCCCTTCTTTCCTCCTCCTTTCCCTTTTCCACCACCCTGATTCTTCGGCGGGAATGTAGAAGGTCCAGCGGCGGCATTAGGAGTGAACGTCTTTTTATAATCATCACGGTGATCCGTGGTATTGTGACGTCCAGAACACTTCTTGCACCTAGGGCGAGAAGGTCCTGCCTGCGCATTCTGTTCCTTCTTTATTGTTGGCATTATAGATTTGCCGGACTTCCTGGACCATTCTTCCATTATCTTCGGAAGAACTGCATCAAAAGTAAGGCGTTGAACGCCCGCAGCAATTTGAGCGGCAGTTGGATTGACCAATAAGGTGGCCAGGAGTGTGGAAGCGAAGCCTTGCCACTCATTCGGTAAGGCACCAAGAAGAAGCATTGCTTGAGTGGAGTCGGGGAGAGTAAGGCCATTAGAGGCCAAGTAACCAATCGTGGACTGCATTTGATGTACAGCCGGAGTGGGATCCTGATTCCCTGGAATTATCATCCGCGTGAGACGTTTGAACTCAACAAAGACACCGGCAGCGCCAGGAGTCCCATAGGAGGTGTTGAGAGCTTCCCAAACAGTGTGGGGTTCGTTCTCATTCATCAGATTCTGTCTGATGAGTGCGGATGTATAGTACATGATCGTACCGAGGGCTTTATCCCGATTGGTTTCATCAGCGGCTTGTTGCTCGGCGGTTGCACCAGCCTGTCCAGCAACGACAGCAGCTACTTGATGATGCGCATAGCGCCAGACTCCCATGACTTGCAAGAGCGACTTCATGGCGGACTTCCATTCCAAGTAATTGGATGCGCCAGTAAGAATGGGTGTGGTCTTCTTCATGTCACCAGTGTTTCCGGACATAATGATTCTGATATATTCAAAAATCAAAGAGATTTAGTAAAATCAGTTCCGGTACAGCGGTAACAGAAGCGGGTGGAAGAAAGATAAGATCTTCTTCTGAAGACGAAGAAGATTCGGATTGTGTATCCTCTTCTGTTGAAGATGAGGAATCCGAGGAGTCCGTAGGTATCGTAAATGTCGTATACGACCAATGCCTAGGTAAAATGTCAAAGAAAACATCCAAATCGTAATCAGGACAATACTGATAATTGGAGACAACCTTGTTGCCGTCCAAAGACCAATATTCGAAGGTAAGCATAGACCGTGGAAAAATTTCGTAAGGGGTAAAAAGAACAACCGGAGCCTTATCGTACAAGATGTAAGCGGAGACGGACTTAAGAAGTCCTTTATCAGATTTCCATAATGGTCTTCCCTTTCCAGAATAAGGAATAGGGTGCCAGTAGGGACTTGGGAAGCACCTAATCAAGGGCTCCTCCAGGAATCCCGGAATCTGATCGTTCCGCATCATCGTCGAGAGCTTCATCACCTTCTCGTCCAGCCTCGTGCCTTTCGAGCAGGAGTGCGATATCGTCGCATCGATCCTGGCTAGACGGCCAGTGTGGCTGGAGTCCATGGAACGAAAACGCTCCATTTTGGTAGTCCGCCATATCGAGACGGATGAGAGTGGTGTGAGCCACCCAGAGATCCCGACTTTCCTCAAAGAGGAGACCGGGTCGCTCCATGCACGCGGGTATCGAGAACTGTGCTCCCCGCGGTCTCTGCTTCCAGACGTATCTGAAGTTGACTTCGAGCCAATCGTGCCAGTCCCGAAGAGACGGGATAGCTCCGGAAAATCGCTGCTCAGAGTAGAGAGGATGCCGCCAACGACTGGCTGGCTGGTAGATCTCTGGGCAGGGATCGATCCAGAAGGCTGGGACGGTCGCGAGAGCAGGATCTTCATAGTGGAGCGACTGATAGTCTACTCCCATGAAGTTAGCTCGGGCGTGAGGCGTCGAATAAGCATGAAGCTTAGCAGAGGGGAGATAATAAGATCCGTGGAAGGCCCAATGGACCCGCGGATTCTCTGGGTATACGATGGCTAGCTCCTCGCCAACCATACCTCTGACTTGACCCTGTTCTGGTTCAGGGTGCGGGTTAGCGATCAGAGGAAAAGGGGTGTCGTCAAGTCGTCTCCGGTAAGCCGGAATGACTCCCTGCATCACCTGACCGCCAAACTCCTCGGAAGGGTGGCTATCTAGATGAGCGGCACGACCTACACCGGGCCTAAGCTCGACGTAGAATTCCTCCGATACTCCCTGCACATATTGAGTCCAGATCCCTCCGGTAGAGGGTGGACCGTTATCCTCCAGATCAGGTTGAATGTCAGCAGTGACTTCTCCTTCGGCGATCACATCTGCACGTCATCGCCATCGCTCTTGAAGAGCTCTGTGGCGATCAGCTGCATAAGAAGGGGGTGGAGTGGGGCCTCGTCGCGGTTGTACCACTCGACGATTACCAATCCTTACAATCCTCCTTCCCTGTTCCCTTCTTCCTCTTTCCTGCATCCGAAGCTCACTTTCGCTCCTTGCCAGAGGCGCGGGAACGTAAATCGGCGAGCTGTCTCGAGATGAGATCCGCCTGGAGATCGGCCTGGGCCTGCTCCCTTGCGAATTCCTCGAGTCGGAGTCTGATGTCTGTTCGAAGGTAATTGGCATCTGAAACGTTATCAATGAATATCTCTTCATCATACGGAAGAGATTCGATGATAACAGATTGCCAATGTCTGAACAAGACGCGGAACTGGTAGGGCAGTGCCCACCGAGGATCAGGAACAGTGATGTGACTGTCAATGTATCCGTAAAAACGGTCATGGCTGATAAGAGAAAGCTGTTCCTCCCTACTAAGAGGCAAAGGCCTCCTAATATGTCCCATATTTCCACTAAGCGAATCACCGCTGTGGTGTTCCCTTGGTTGATACAAGCGGTAGTTCCGCATAGCCTCTCTCCAATAAAAGTCCACTGTTTGGTGAACACTAGGAGGTGCTGTGGTATCAATGACGACGATTTCATCATCATCTTCAAAGGGGTTGTGAACGGGAGGTAAAGGTAACTCCACGTTAACAATGGGAGGAGGAGCAGGGCGTGGCTGCGAGGTAACCAAGAGACGAACTGCATAGCACACAAAGAGTGCGGCAATGTAGTTGTATCTCCAGCGTTCAAACCAAAACACAAACGAAGAATATATCGTAAGAGATATCACGGCAAAAACAAACGGTAACTCGTGAAGAACTTCAGCTACGAGCTGTCTAAGGTTCATAGCAGGAGACAGTGACGAAGACAGTACTGCCGTATGCTTCCTGGTATGGCCTTAAACAGGGCTCATAACCTGTAGCAACAAAACTGGGGCAACAGCAACGGGGTAGCGCAAGCGTACCTTTAGTAGCAAGTAGCTGATTCTTGAAGTTGAGTTGTTTGAAGTAGCGAGTAATGAGAGAACAGTTTGAACTGTATTGAACTAAGGAACTACAGGGAATCCTACAGGGTATATATACCTGTGCTACATGGTCTGTGCGTAGATAGGTATTATTCTCACCTATTTCACCATATTCCCATATGTAGTAGGTGCAGTTTCCATAAACGTAGTTATCTGGAAACGTGCCTTGCATGTGATAGTTCCGGCTATCTTGTGGAGCCGGTCATGTGATCTACCGGTATTCCGGTTGACACTACTCCGAATCACATGTAACTGTGATCACTGGAAATCTCCAAGATTAGATTAAGATAAGATATAATCATACTTTCTTGTCGACATACAGCATCCCAGAAGCCCCAGAAAGCCAGGCTCCTTCACAACCTCTGCTGTGAGTGTGAGGGGCTAATTGCGAGACTTAGTGAAATTCTGAGTGAATGGACAATTATATAATCACACGTGGACAATTCAAACCCAGCATAACCTTAATCCCCTCACACTCACAGCGACGGCTGCAAGAAAACATTTGTAAACAACGTCAGCCACACGTCGGACTATGAAATAAAATGGGTTGCAAGACGATAAATCTGGCATGGTTATATAATAAACCACATAAGGGAGGTGCAGAGCATTATCTAATGTCGGAGTGCAAATATTCAGTAGGAAAACTTTCAAGTAGTATTGACTAGCAAATGCTGCTAATGGGGTATGCACAAAAAAGTACAAAATACAAAAAGAGGACACATGGGTATATGATTGAAATGGAGCAATTAAGAAGGCAAGATGTGGCCTAAAAAAGATTGCACACAAGGGGACTTGAACTGGCACCTTAGGTAAAAAGAAGAGAGCTGTCAACCATTAGACTAAAAGCACAACAGTGTCATCATCAACAATGCAAATATGACCGAATCGACTACATTCGGTCATATTTGGATTGATGACAAAGCTAACAATGCCTCTATGGCTTAATGGTTGATGTCCCTCTTTTTTTACCTAAGGTGCCAGTTCAAGTCCCCTTGTGTGCAATCTTTTTTAGGCCACATCTTGCCTTCTTAATTGCTCCATTTCAATCATATACCCATGTGTCCTCTTTTTGTATTTTGTACTTTTTTGTGCATACCCCATTAGCAGCATTTGCTAGTCAATACTACTCGAAAGTTTTCCTACTGAATATTTGCACTCCGACATTAGATAATGCTCTGCACCTCCCTTATGTGGTTTATTATATAACCGCACCAGATTTATCGTCTTGCAACCCATTTTATTTCATAGTCCGACGTGTGGCTGACGTTGTTTACAAATGTTTTCTTGCAGCCGTCGCTGTGAGTGTGAGGGGATTAAGGTTATGCTGGGTTTGAATTGTCCACGTGTGATTATATAATTGTCCATTCACTGCAGAGGTTGTGACCTGTTGAAGTCGCACGTGCACCCGGCGTAAACCGTCGACGAAGTGCGCACAAGACTGCGACCCATATTAGTGTAGACTTAGTAATAGTCCTCTTTAGAGTAGATGTTACATGTCACACGTCACATGTCACAGTCACACGTCACACTATTTGTTGTATATAAACAGCGTTCATCGCTTATATAATATAACAGCTCTTAACCAGCTACCGCTACCATCTCTGGTTGTGCACTCCACCCAACAGGTGAGTTGGAGTAGCAGTTCCTCTATGTATATAGGTATTGCTTCAACAGGTTATGAGCCCTGTGAGCGCACTGTGTGCAGCAATGCACCAGACAGCGCTCCAGCTCCCTGAGCGTCGCTTTAACTAGCTTGACGCTGTGGACCACAGTGAGCTCCTAGCTGAGCCCCTGCACAGCCACAAGGCGAAGTCGGTTGACGACTTGCGCCAGACAGTGAGCTCCTAGTTGAGCACCTGTATTGCCACAGGCGAAGTTCGTCGATGACTTGCGCCAACCATGGCGAACATCGTCGACGACTTGCGCTGGCATGACCTAGTCATGAGTTAGCTGTTGACAGAAGTGCTTTCACTAGCACTCAGGTGTTTCTTCTTTTCTTGCTTGTCCGTTGTCGCATTCACTTGCTGACTCCGTTGACTCCCAACAGAATATCACCATGTCCAGCGCTCTCGACAAGATGGTTCCCGTGTTCACTGGCTCCAACTGGCAGCAGTGGCACACCTCCATGCAGGCCTACCTTCGGGCACAAGGCCAATGGTACATTTACTCGACGACGCAACCCGCTGCCGGTCACGATGACCGAAAAGAGTGGGACGACAACACTGAGAGAGCGCTCGATAATATCACCTTGCGCCTCGCCCCCTCCATCCAGGTCGCCGTCTCGAATCTCGACAACGTTAAGGACGTCTGGGACCACCTAAAGAAGAACTTCGGCGCCCCCAGTATCGGCTCTGCCTACGCTGAGCTTAGCAAGCTCCTGGCGACTACCATTCCCGCTGGCTCCCATCCCGCTCCTGCCATCACCAAAGTGCTTAGCCACTTTGCGTACCTCAAAGACGCCGGCTTCGAGTTCCCTGCCCCCGTGCAGGCCATGATCATTCTATGCAAGCTCCCTCCCACTATGGAGGTCGTAGCTCAGATACTCAGCCAAACGTCGCCAGATGAGATCAAGAACCTGAAGCCCGACGGGATCGTAAAGGCCGCCACGCTCTCTTTTGAGCAGAAAGGCGCCTCTTCGCGCGCCGGTGGTAAGGGCCCTCAGGCCAACAAGCTTAGCGCTGTGAAGCGCAAGCCGGCTGACCCCAAGTTCGCCCAGCAGCAGCAGCAGCCCCAGAGGCAGCAGCAGCAGCAAGGCGGGTCCAACGGCAGTACGAGCGGAAACGCTCCTGCCCAAGGACAGGGAGGCCGCACTCGACGTGGCGGCAAGAAGGCTCGCGCTCACCGCGAGAACGCCCAACAAGCCGCCTTCGCTACATACGTCCACTACGATGGACCAGAGCCCACCGTCGACCCTCGCGCCCTGGCTCACACTCCCGGTGCTGCCCACTACGGCCCCCCGCATTCGATAACACTATCAAGGCCTTCGACTTGGCACACCGCTTGGGGGTAGAACCCTCCTGCCAGACCATCCGCACCCTCGACCAAGTTGTGTCGTTGGCAAGTGCGAACCTGGACCAGCCCGAGGCCGGTCCCTCCTCGCTGAAGCGCCCTCGTCTTGAGGAGCGCATCACGATGTATGAGGAGGATGCCATCTCCCTTGGGGATGATGAACCCTTCGCCCACGAGCCCTTCGCCGACGACGAGTTCGACGAAATCGATGCGATGGTCCTCGACCGCTACAATGCGACGTCGATGGCGATGGGCGCAGAGGCCAGCCTCTTCAGGCAAGTACCTTCTGCACGCGTGCTGACCGACACTGACACGCTCCCTTTACATGTGCGCTTTACGCCGGCACTGTATATAGCGAGCAGTAACTACAATTTGTCGTGTCGTGTCTCGAGTAATGCATATATTTGTTCGTGTTCGAATAATGCACGCTGTGCTGGCTGTAAGGGAAAAATGGTTGACGATAGCGAACTATCTGGTGCCTTCTGGCTCCTAGACTCTGGCGCATCACGCCACTTCACTGGTGACATAGGCGATTTCGCCTCCTATAACGTGCTAAAGCGAGCGCACTACGCCAAAACTGCTAATGGTGTAGCACTAATTGCTGGCATTGGCACGGTATTACTCCGGTGCCTAGACCACAACTCTGGGGATGAGAAAGTCATTACACTCACCCAAGTGCTCCATATGCCAGGCGCTACTGCACGCCTTATTTCTATGGGCGAAATGCTCCAGCGTAATTACAAAGTCACTGGCGATAAGAGAGGCATTAGCCTCACTCATAAAGCTGAACGCCTATGGTTTGGGCCAGACCCAGAAGACGATCACAACATCATTTTCGGGATTAGATCTATCCCGATAATTAGATCTAACTATATCGCCTCCGTGAGCAAAGTCGATTATGACATTATGCACCGGAGATTCGGGCACCCCTCAAAGGAAGTACTCCGACGCGCGCAAAAACATACGCAGCGCTTCCCGGAGATCCACTTTCCAACTGAGGATTGTGTTTGCCCTGGATGTGCTCTTGGCAAGATGCCCAATCGAGCTTTCCCAGAGAATGAAAGACGTGCTTCCAAGCCCTTTGAGCTGGTGCACTCTGATCTCAAATCCTTCCTGGTTACGTCGTACCGGAAGTTTAAATATGTTATCACCTTCTACGACGACTATACTTCTCACGCCTGGACTATGCCTCTTCGCTCCAAAGCTGCAGCGATTACGGCTGCCAAAGATTTCCTCGAAATGGTGCGCGTCCAACATGATATGCACGTCGTTGGATGGATGTCCGATGCCGGCGGAGAATATAAATCCGATCTGTTTGATCAAGCACTCCTTGAGAAAGGAATTAAAATATATCAAAGTGCTCCAAGAACCCCCATGCAGAATGGCCGCGCTGAGCGTTTAGGGCGCACTCTCATGGATAAAGCTGAGTCTATGCGGCATCAAGCCTGCATCCCTGACTCCTGGTGGGAATTTGCATTCGCTCACGCAACTCACCTTTACAACCGTACTCCGGTAGCTCGCCTGCAATGGCGCACCCCCCATGAAATGCTTAAGGGGGAGATGCCTAACATCGACCACCTACGTGTATTTGGCTGTGGAGCCTTTGTCTACCTCCCAGCCTCGGCTCGAGCAAATAAGATGGCTCCCAAGTCGGAGCTTATGACTTATGTCGGTGTTGCCCCTGGCAATGAGCGCAACTTCTTGTTTATGCGCTCCACCAATGCAGTGTTTACCGCTGCTCACGCCGTCTTTGACGAGCGTCACTTCCCTCGCTGCCCCAAAAACAGGCGTGAACCTCTCGAGAACCCTTTCGGAAGGGCAAATCCGAAACCAGCCACTGATCGACCAGGGAATCCCCCTGATGATACCGACAGTGATGACGATGTGGAACACGACCATGGCTACCCACATCCCCAAGCGCAGGATGACGATCCAAAGCGCGAGGAACCCTGAGGCTCCTGAGGAAGAGCCTAATCAAATAAATCCTCCCCGTACGCCATCTCCAGTGCCTCCACCGGCACCGAGAACGCCTTCACCGGCGAGAAATCCACCACCTCCGGCACCGCAGCGCCCTGGCCGAGCTGAACGCCGCCAGAATGCGCCGCGACCCCCTGCAGTGAATATCCCTGCCCGCCCCCAACGTGAACGTAGAGCGCCATTGCGCCCCGGTAACGTGTATGGTGAGCAGCGACATCCCGTTGAGCAACTCCGGGATATCGAAAGTGCCTCTCGATGGCGAGAAACAGTGGGTGAGGCCCCTAGGCCCCCACAACCGGACACACCAGACCATGTTCCTGGTGGTTTCCCCGACACCTCTGCAACGCCCAGTGAGGAAGATGTGCAAAAGATGTGCGAGGAAGGGGGAGCAAACCTAGTCCGTTATCTGATGGGCAAAGCCCTCGAAACCCGCGACCCTCAATACGAGAGTGTCCACAACTGGTCCTATAAGGACATTGCTCGCTTACCCCAAGCTGAGCAGAAACTCTGGCGACTTGCTTGCCAAGAAGAGCTCGACGTGCTGCGAAAGCGCAAGGTCTTTGAGCTAGTTGACCGTCCCCGAGACCGGAAGGTCATTAAGAATCGATGGGTCTTCGACATAAAGTCGGATGGCCGCAAGAAAGCCCGCTTAGTAGCGAAAGGCTTCTCCCAGGTCGAGGGATTAGATTTCGACCAGGTCTTCTCACCAGTTGTGCGCTTTGAAACAGTGCGCCTCATGCTTGCGCTTGCCGCACTTGAGAACTGGTATATCACTGGACTCGACGTTCGGAGCGCCTACTTGTATGGCAAGCTCGACGAAGAGATCTACATGGAACAACCCGAAGGGTTTGCAGTTCCCGGGCAAGAGCGCAAAGTGCTCCGCCTCTGGCGTGCCCTCTATGGCCTCAAACAGGCCGGCCTAGCTTGGTGGCGCACACTCGATGAGTCTCTCAAAGAGCTCGGGTTTGAGCGCCTTAAGTCTGAAGCAGGCATCTTCTTCTACAAGAAGAAAGGCACCAACATCGTCATTGGTATTATCTACGTTGACGACGCACTATTCTGCGGCCCTAACAAGGCTGTTGTTGATGCCATCAAAGCGCAGTTCATGCGCAAATGGGAGTGCAGAGACCTTGGAGAACCTAAGGAGTTCCTCCGAATGCGAATCACTCGCAAGGGTCGCACTATCCACCTGGATCAATGCGCGTACCTCCAAAAGGTCATCGAACACTGCGGCATGCTCAATGCAAAGTCCGCAAGCACCCCACTGCCGGCTGGCTACTATGCCGCCAAAAATACAGAGCCTGTTGATGCGGAACTCCGCTCCCGTTTCCAGACGGTTATTGGGTCCCTCCTGTACCTTATGTTAGGCACTAGGCCCGACATTGCCTTTGCAGTCACGCACCTCTCGCGCCATGCCGCGAACCCATCTCAGGACCACCTATCCAAAGCGCTTTATATCTGTCGCTACTTGATCGGTACACCTAATTACTCCCTAGTGTACAATGGTGGATCCGGTGCTGGCCTGATTGCATGCACGGACTCAGATTGGGGATCAGACCCTATCTCTCGCCTCTTGCAGACAGGTTTCTACCTGAAACTTGCAGATGGCTTGATCAGTTGGACTTCTCGTGCGCAGAAGACTATTGCGTACTCGTCCACTGAGGCTGAATACATGGCTTTGAGCGATTGCACTCGCCAAGTTACCTGGATTCGGAGTTTACTCGGTGAGCTCGGCTATAAGCTGAAAGCTATCCCGATTTGCGGTGATAATCAGGGGTCCATATTCATGGCATCCAACCCTGTAACGGAGCCTCGCTCCAAGCACATCGACATCCGCTACCACGGAATCCGCGAGTCAGTCGCGAAAGGTAATGTGGAACTATTCTTCATTGATGGTGCTGAGAATCCCGCCGATCTGCTCACCAAGAACTTACCCCGCGAGAAATTCGCAAAGTTCAGAGCTCAACTAGGCTTACAGTTTCCCTCTGGCAGCATCTAGCGCCTTATTCGCTGAAGTGCTCTACGTGCAGCACAGCGAGGGGGAGTGTTGAAGTCGCACGTGCACCCGGCGTAAACCGTCGACGAAGTGCGCACAAGACTGCGACCCATATTAGTGTAGACTTAGTAATAGTCCTCTTTAGAGTAGATGTTACATGTCACACGTCACGTGTCACAGTCACGCGTCACACTATTTGTTGTATATAAACAGTGTTCATCGCTTATATAATATAACAGCTCTTAACCAGCTACCGCTACCATCTCTGGTTGTGCACTCCACCCAACAGGTGAGTTGGAGTAGCAGTTCCTCTATGTACATAGGTATTGCTTCAACAGGTACTACACATTTTGGTAGTCAACTACAACACAAACATAACACAACACATCCTAATTGATACTACACATTTTTGGTAATTAACATTACAACACAAACACAACACAACTACTCCGCATTTTTGGTAATTAACACTACAACACAAACACAACACAACACTTCCTAATTGATACTACACATTTTTGGTAATCAACACTACACCACAAACACAACACAACACTTCCTAATTGACACTACACTTTTTACTACACTTTTTGGTACACTTTTATTACACTTTTTACTACACTTTGACTACACTTTTGGCACACTTTACTATGCATTTACTACACTTTTTTGGTACACTTTTATTACACTCTTTTGGTACACTTTTATTACACTTTTACTACACTTTTACTACACTTTTTTGGTACACTTTTATTACCCTTTTTATGACACTTTGACTACACTTTTGGTACACTTTTCACTAGACTTTTACTCCGCTTTTTTGGTACACTTTTGTTACACTTTGACTACACTTTTGGTACACTTTTCACTACATTTTTGAGGTATGCTTTTTACTACACTTTTAAGTGTAGTCAAAGTGTAGTAAAAAGTGTAATAAAGTACCAAAAAAGTGTAATAAAAGTGTACCACAAAAGTGTAGTAAAAGTGTAGTCAAAGTGGAGTAAAAGGTGTAATAAAAGTGTACCAAAAAAGCGTAGTAAAAGTGTAGTAAAAGTGTAGTAAAAGTGTAATAAAAGTGTACCAAAAAAGCGTAATAAAGTGTAGTAAAAAGTGTAGTCAAAAGTGTAGTCAAAAGTGTAGTAAAAGGTGTAATAAAAGTGTACCAAAAAAGCGTAGTAAAAGTGTAGTCAAAGTGTAATAAAAGTGTACCAAAAAAGCGTAATAAAGTGTAGTCAAAATTGTACCAAAAGTTTAGTCAAAGTGTAGTAAAAAGTGTAATAAAAGTGTACCAAAAAGTGTAGTAAAAAGTGTAGTGTCAATTAGCAAGTGTTGTGTTTGTGTTGTAGTGTTGATTACCAAAAATGTGTAGTATCAATTAGGAAGTGTTGTGTTGTGTTTGTGGTGTAGGGTTAATTACCAAAAATGCGGAGTAATTGTGTTGTGTTTGTGTTGTAGTGTTGATTACCAAAAATGTGTAGTATCAATTAGGATGTGTTGTGTAGTGTTTGTAGTGTAGTGTTGATTACCAAAAATGCGTAGTAGTTGTGTTGTGTTTGTGTTGTAGTGTTAATTACCAAAAATGCGGAGTAGTTGTGTTGTGTTTGTAGTGTAGTGTTGATTACCAAAAATGCGTAGTACAATTGTTGTGTAGCAAAAGTGTAGTCCCAGTTGGTAGTTGTCACTGCCACTGTGGGTCTGAAATTTGACTAAGTGCCCAAAAATGCGAAAAACGCGATATTGTGGACACTGTTTGTCACACCTCTTGCACAACATGGCAAACCAGACCAAACAAATGCCTTTTCCTACTATATAGGAGTGGGCTCAACACAACAAATGTTAGTGCCGGAGCTAATGGTAAGTTTCCTGGCACTACTACCATATTAACTTGTCTAACAATGGTACAAATAGGTTATTTGACTACACAACAAATGCTAGTGCCGGAGCTAATGGTAAGTTTCCCACTACCATTACATATTAACTTGTCTAACAATTGTACTAATAGGTTATTTGACTATGGTCAAGCATGATTAGAGGCTATTAGCCTGCCGGAAATTGACAACCACCCTGTAAGTTCTTTTTGTTTAGCTTGATCTAGCTTGTCACTAACTCAACCTTAGTATTGCTTCATTGAAGCAGTGTTTTTGGTACTAGTAGTCAACACACCATGTATGTAGTTAGTAATTGATAATATATTTGGTGCTCTACAAACTACTATGAGTGCCATAAGAGTCTGAATGAGTGTTATTACTACTATGAGAGCTTTGAATTGGCTTTTGGACAAAGCCTAGTATTGGTGTTGCAAAGGAGTACTAAGGGTAAGTGTGTACTAGTTTTGCTAATGATTCTGTACATCTGGGGAGAACTGGGGAGAGCTGTACAGACTTCCACAGAAGTCCACAGTCTATGTCTATCTGGACAGAGCTGTCCAGTATGGACTAAGCTGGGGGCTCTGTGGCTCTGTGTGGCACTGTCCAGAACTGTCCAGAACAAAGTGATTTGCTGATGTGGGCGTCGTCGTCATTATCGGATGACGCTGGGGATGGGGGTCGTCACGTTGTCTCCATCGACGCTGGGGATGGTGTGGGGACAGGGATGGTCATTGTTGTCATTGTTGTCAGATGACAGGACTGGTGAGGTGGTCAACATCCTTGTCAACGTCGGAGCTGGCAGCCATCGTCGTGGGCACTGGCTGTGGGTCATTGTTGTCAGCGGAAGTGGTGGTGAATGGGATGGGAATAGTGTTGCTGCAGCTTCAAGCTGCTATTTTTTATCTCATCCATTTCATGATGTATGGCTATGCATGGTATAATGGAAATATAGTTATAGCAGCAGCTATCACTCAAAAAAATAATTTTGTTGATTGGACCAGCCAACATTGAGTTATTTCACCTAAGCCATAGCCAGCTTCAATGAAGCTAATGTGAAGCCAGTGCTAAGGCTAGGCTCATATCTCAAGATTGGCTGAATGGATTCACATAATTCTTTTTTTATCTGATAGAGGTGGTTGATGGCTACATTTCAGTCATAGGATTTATTAAGATTCACAAAGAAATGAGTGCCCTAGACACTGAAGCTGCACACAAGCCAACAGTGAAGCTGAGCCGAGCTGCAGCAACACTAGATGGGAACCACTAGAATTGGCTGACTATGCTACAAGAACTCAGGTACAAACAGATGCAAATATCTCGTCAGCTTCTCTGATTACATCAGCATGTTTGTACACAACAGCGCCACAGCCACCCGCATTCTGCGGCGACAATGGACACCACCGACAATGATGTCAAAGGGCCCTGCCACCACATCAGCAAGGTGACAATTTCTCTGACAGCACTTAGGTGTCTTAACAGTCTGAAATGGTCTGACATGACTTAACAGTCTGAGAGCATCTGGGATCAGACTGGGAGTTCTGGAATCAGACATTTAAGACCACTCCAGAGCAGTCAGAGAAGTCAGATCCCCAGACAGTAAGTCAGTCAGACACTTAAGACCACCCAGACCACCCAGACCAGTCAGACCCCCCAGACCCCCCAGACCAGTCAGACCCCCCAGACCATAAGTCAGTCAGACATTTAAGACCACTTCAGACCAATCAGACCAATCAGACCAATCAGACAGTAAGTCAGTCAGACATTTAAGACCAGTACAGACCAGTCAGACCAGTCAGACCCCCCAGACAGTAAGTCAGCCAGACACTTAAGACCACCTAGACCACCCAGACCACCCAGACCCCTCAGACAGTAAGTTCATCAGACACTTAAGACTACCCAGACCACCCAGACCCCTCAAACAGTAAGTTAGTCGGACACTTAAGACCACCCAGACCACTCAGATCCCCAGACAGTAAGTTAGTCAGACACTTAAGACCACCCAGACCACCCAGAGCAGTTAGACCCCTCAGACAGTAAGTCAGTCAGACCACCCAGACCACCCAGACCCTTCAGACAATAAGTTAGTCAGACACTTAAGACCACTCAGACCACCCAGACTGCCTAGAGTTCTAGACAGTAATTCAGTCAGACAACTAAGACAACTCCAGATCAGTCAGATCAGTCAGACCCTCCAGACAGTAAGGCAGTCAGACATTTAAGACCTGCCAGACCAGTTAGACCAGTCAGACTGATCAGACCCACCAGACAGTCAGACCATTCAGACACTTCAGACCAGTCAGACCAGTCAGAAGTGGCCAGACACACCAGACAGTCAGGCCAGTCAGACACTTCAGGCAACTCCAAACCAGTCAGAGCAATCAGAGCATCAGACCACTCAGATAGTCAGAGCAGTCAGACACTTCGGACTGCTCCAGACCAGTCAGAGGGGTCAGAGAGGTCAGACCCACCAGACAGTCAGGCCAGTCAGATACTTCAGGCCAATCCAGACTAGTCAGAGTGGTTAGAGTTGTCAGACATTCTAGGCAGTCAGACCAGTCAGACACTTCAGACTGCTCCAGACCAGTCAGTGGTCAGAGTGATCAGACCCACCAGACAGTCAGGTGAGTCAGACAGTCCAGACAGCTCCAGACCAGTCAGAGTGGTCAGACAAATCAGCCTAGTCAGACATTTAAGACCCTGCCAGACATATTAGACTAGTCAGATTAATCAGAACCCCCAGACAGTCAGACCAGTCAGACACTTCAGATCATTCCAGACCAGTCCAACCAGTCAGAGTAATCAGACCCTCTCAGGGTGTTAGACTGTCAGATAGTCCAGACCAGCCAGAGCAGCAGAGTGGTCAGACCCCCTCAGGGTGTCAGACTGTCAGACCCACCAGACAGTCAGACCAGTCAGACTCTCCAGCCAGTAAGGCTGTCAGATAGATAAGAGTAACCAGCACAATCAGGCCCCCAGATAATAAATCACTCAGAAAATTAAGACCACCCAGACATATCAGAGCAGTTAGACTCCCCAGACAATAGCAAGTCAGTCAAACAGTTAAGAATACTTCAGACTAATCAGGCCAATTAGACCACCCAGACCATCAGACCATCAGACAGTCCATAGGAGTCATAGTGGTCAGACCTCCCAGCCAGTAAGTTAGTCAGACAGTTAAGACCATTCAGACCTGCCAGACCATGACAGAAAATTATTTTCTTTATTGCAATGCACATTGCAATGGATGAAAATTGTAATTGTAATGAGAACTTTAACATTGCAAACTGGGTTTTGATACTGCTTGCAATGCATTGAAATTTTCCAACACAATCCAAAAATGTAACTAACAGAGAAAACCTAATAGTCAATCATTGTTGTTGTGTCTTGAGAACAAGCAATAGTGTAATAATATATTCATGTAACTTGGGGGTCCCTGTTGTCATTTGGGCATGGGTCCTGAGGGCACTGCCACTAGAGTGGTGGCCAATGGCATAGGCATTGCTCTAGATGAGAAAATTAGGGCCATACAAATGCAGAGGATAGGAACAAAGGATTAATACCCATTCATCCCTGCCTGTGAACACCACCAAAGCTGTCCACATGTTCACACTGGTCCCAGTGTCAGTAGTATTGTAGCAATAACATGTCAATAAAAAAGAGTCATTAAAACAAATAATTTTCATTATATCAAGGTGTGACATAGACTAAATACTATACTAAATAAATTGCATTGTTGTCGTTGTCGTGTGATCATCGACGCGAGGTGGTGGATGGTAGTGGGTTGGTGTTGTCGCTGGTTGCCACCCGTTGCATTGGTGGTGTCGGTGTTGTCGCCGTCATCGCGTTGGTGGGCCAGTGTCTCGTCGTCATCAATGATGCAGGCAGTGGTGGTCGCATTGTCAACCTCGGTGATGGGGTCGTCATCGCTGCATCATTGAGGCAGTTGGGTGGTGGTCGCGTCGTTGGCCGTTGTTGTCACGTTGGTGGTCGACGATGCCAGTGGCGGTGGTAATGGCTGTCATCATCCGTTAGTGGGGTGATCGTCGTCAACACAGAGGATGATGGGGACGTCGTTGTCGTTGTCATTGGTGGCCGTGTCAACCTGGTGGTGGGGTCATCGTCGGTGGCCACGTCAATGACACAGGTGGGGTGTCGTCGTCGTCATGTTGGTGGTGGCCGTCGTCATCGTTGACGACGCTGGTGGTGGGTGGTGGTGGCTGTTGTCGTCATGCACTCGCCGTCGCCGCCCTCATCCTTGTCGCATCATCCTCGTTATCCTCGTCCTCGTCGCGTCGTCCTCGCCGTCCTCATTGTGTCGTTGTTGTCGTCATCCACACGGGTATTGGGTTGGGCGATTCGCTGGCGGTGGTGGTGTTCAATGCTGGGGCTGGCGTAGTCACCGTGGTGTTACCATTGTCAACGACGTCATGGTGGTCATCGTCGTTGCTGGGGGGTTGCGGGGTGGTCATTGTCAGTTGTGGTTGATGGGTGCCAAGTACTTACCTTGGTGCAGAACGCGGGACTTAGAAAAAAAAAAGAGTTGTTGTGATTACAAATCACGTCACAACAATTCCAAATTTTCTCTACATAAGTCCCGCGTCACCACTCTGCCTCCCATTCAACCACGACGATGCATTGACCACCACCACCCACGACGACAACGACTTGTTATCAGGTATGTACTACAACATCCAGTTGCCTACCACTAACACACGTCCACAACAGCTCTGCCGACGATGACGACGTGTCGTTTGATGACAACAATGATCCTCAGCCTTACGGACCACGACCACCCACATCCCAGCGTCGTCCAACAACGACAATGACGTCCACCCCTCCATCATCTCTAACGGACGACGACCAACCATAACCACCCCCATCCCAGCGTTGTCGAACAACAACAACGCCCAGCCACAACATGTCGTCTCTAATGGATGACAACTGACGACCTGCATCAACGATGCAGACAACCAACTGGACGATGACGACGATGACGACCTGCGTGGGTGACACATGTCACCCCCACCCTCTGGACAATCCACCATCAGTGTGCACGACAACAACAACCACGACGACAACCACCAATGACGACAACCAGCCCCAGCGACGACTCACCCCTGCACCAGCGCGACGACGACACCCCCCACGTCCCCCATCCCCAGTATTCACTAGCACGTCTCTGAAGATGACGTGTTCTCCCAGCCCCACTGTCATCTGGTGCATTGTCATGGTTGCCAGCCATGACACCCCCTGTGTCCCCCCAGTGACGATGATGTCATCACCACCCACCCCCACACCAGCGTCGATGACGCGACTACTGCGCTACCACCATCGATGATGCCCCATCCATAATATATAAATATTTGTTGTACTGTAGTGTATTTTTCAGAGTTAATATATATTTATTAACATGAATATTCAATAAATTAAGTGGCCAGATGGATACAACTAATGGTCTGGCTAATCTTACTAGTCTAATTGGTCTGACTGGTCTGAATCTCTGAATTGTCTGGCCACTCTGGCCAGTCTTACTGATGTGACTTGTCTGAGTGGCCTGACTGGTCTGGCTGGTCTGGATTGTCTTAACTGACTGACCAACTTACTATCTGAGGGGTCTGATAGTCTGGGTGATCTGATTGGGCTGGTGGTCTGGATGGTCTGGATGGTCTAATAGGTCTGACTGACTTGTGGTCTGGGTGGTCTGACTAGTCTGGATGGTCTTGACTGACTGACTGACTTATGATCTGGGTGGTCTGACAGGTCTGACAGGTCTGGATGGTCTTACCTGTCTGACTAACTTATGGTCTGGGAGGTCTGACTGGTCTGACTGGTCTTAATTGTCTGTCCAACTTACTGTCTAGGTAGTCTGACTAGTCTGACTGGTCTGGAGTGGTCTAGGCTGTCTGACTGTCTGACAGGCTGGGTGGTCTAAATGGTCTGGCTGGTCTGGCTGGTCTGGTGGGTCTGACTGACTGGGTCTGACTGCTCTGGCTGGTCTGGCTGGTCTGACTGCTCTGGCTGGTCTGGTGGTCTGGCCATCTGGTTTCAGACACCCTGGTCTGATGGTCTGGAATGGTCTGACTGACTTATCTGACTTATCCATCTTAACTGTCTGATTCCAGACAATCCAGACACTGTAAGAGAGTTAAGACCAATTGTCACCTTGCTGATGCAGCATGACAACAATGACAATGGGCATCACCACCGTCAACTTGATGGTCCCACCTGTGACCCCAGCATGACGACATCCACCACCTGTACGACAGCAGACCACACCACTCCAGCACGTCAGTGACTATGGCCCCATACCCCAGCACCTCGATGGTAACGGTCACGGCCATGGTCATCAGCACAATGACGGCCCCACATCCCAACACAGGCCACCTTAGCGACAGTCCTGCCACCCCAACATGACAGTGAGAACTAGTAGATTTACATGTACTGTGTAGTAGCTACTATTATCGAGTTGATTTACTACTATATACATTCGGAAGAGTAACTTAAACCACACATTCAAGTCTCAAACCGCGCATTCAAGCATACCTATTAAACCAGATAATAGCGCCGTCATGGATGGCAGGCACCTTGCCCAGACAACCACATGTAATGAACATTTATAATACTGCTACACGGTTGAACTGACTCTCATTATAATGGAACAACAAAGGCATATGCGGGATTTATAGACTACCAAACATCATGAGATTTTATAGTATCACTATGTACTACATAGACAATTGAGCATCTCTCAATATTGTAGGTTTATGGCAGTATCCCGCATTATACCCTTGTTGCCATAGCTGAGTTAATTTCACGCGGACCTTTGGCGCGCATTCAAACCATCATATTCGCGGGTGACGAAAAAAAGGACACATTTTTCCAGTTGCAGTGACCTTGCAGGGCAAGGTGATCATGCATTCAAGCACACCTAATCGCGCATTTGAGGTTACATAATCGCTCAATCAAGGATTTTCACATTGCGGATTTTTTTGGGGTTTACAGTTCCATAGGATTCAAATATTCATTCACCCCTCACACGAACAGCGAAGGGTGGGGAGCCTCAGGGACGGATGACGAAATGAATTTCCAGTGCATGTGACCCTTGTTAAGGTGATTTCATCACTGTGAGGGTTGCCAAGGGGAAACTCTGGAAGAACAACCCATAGTACAGGATAAGTACATTTATCCTGACAAGTCAGCAGGTGGTGGTGCTGGGGGCTGCGAAGCCGAGCGTCGGCATCTGGTCACACTGGCCAAGCTGTGGCAGCAGAAACGTCCGTGCCTGCTGGGTGAGGGCATCGCGGCATCATTGATCATGCCCAGAAGTGGTCGCAGCGTGACACGGAACCAAATGTTTAGTATGGCGGGTCAGGGTGCGGTGTGAGTCAAAGTGTGGATTTGGGTCGGAGTAATAACCCAAACACAACACCAACAAAGGACTACAAATATGTGCAAGTGGTGGTTTACCTCCGTGGTGTCCAGAGAGGATGTGCTGAGGAGGGGGGAAGGGGATCTACACCAACAGGGTGATGCAGACAATGATGCAGGATACTCCTGGGGTACAGGAGTAATAGAAGACGAAGGGGATAGGGGTCTGGACTCTTCCTAAAGCCTAGGAAGTGTCAAAGCAGGGATTGGGCTGACAGAGACTGAAGTAATGATACTACACCTAGAGGTTGGTGCAGCAAAGGGGCAGGGATGCCTCTAATGTCCAGAGGCGAGGAAGATAGACTGGTATGAAGCCTAGACTCTGCTTGAGCCTAGTAAAAAGAATAGATCTTGAATAACTTGGATAAACTTGACAATATTGAGCCTTTAGACCTTCACTGAAGCCTACAAGGACTCAAGGACTGAAGGGATACTGATTGAGAGAGTCTGAGAGAGGGATAATTTCGTGCAATTGGGTCTCTTTTTCACTGGGCTGAGCCCAGGGGTTTAAATACATGGGGGGGCACAGCATTAAAGTACAAAAAGAGAAGGGAGTAAGCAGAATTTGTCAAGGATTGGTAAGAGCTTTGTAAGGGGTTTGTAAGCGATCAGTAAGCAAGGGATAAGCAGGAATGAGTAAGCATAGGGAGCATGAATAAGCTGCTGAGTAAAGGAATGAGTAAGCTGCATGACAAGATTGATTGGTAAGGGAGTGAGTCATCAGCTGATTAATATACCAAAAATGCGAAAGGGATAGAGTAATACTGACAACAAGAGAGCATCAGTAAGCAAGGGATGAGTCACTGCACAGCAGAAGGAGTCATTGATGCACAGCCTAAGAAGTTTGATGGGGGGGCTGTGTACCATCAGGAATTTGATGGGACAACAATGGGGAAGATCTGAGATTAATAGGGGGATTGATCCGAGACAAAACAGCCACAAGAAGGGTACCAGGGGTCCAGAGGTCTTTTTGAGGGGTCAGCATACACTAAGGTATAGTGCATGTGTTCTAGCACCGCTGAAGCGCAACCATGGGCTCCCTTGACGAGTTCTCTTCTGGGAAAGAATGAGAGAGGGTTCTTCTTCCTAATAGCACTATAAAGTGGGGGAATAACTGTCATGGTGCTGGGGGACATTGTCTGAAAGTAGGGAAGTGGATAGAGTATTGAATTCAACGCATCCAGGGAAGTGAGACAAATGACAGAGGAAGATGGACATGGCAAGTATCTGGGAGGAAGGGACCATAGGCTGAGGGCTCAGGGGACACAGAGACGACCAGAGAAGAGAAGACTTTTCAAGCTTGACAATAGACCTAAGATGACCAAAGTACGTCCTTGATGCAGGACTGACGAGGAGAACGTGCTGACCGAGAACGAGAGGGACTGAGGGAGCAGGCTGGGAAGATATGTGCCAGGCAGTGCACGGGAACTCTGGGAGAGGCTGTCCTAAGAGCAGGACATAGTGGAGATCTGCAGCAATAGCGGAGAAATGAACCAGAGAAAATACGGACTCCATAGTGAGCAATGAAGTGAATGTCTGGATTGCAGGCGGAATATCTCCGTGGGAAATGAACAGATTTGCGTCGGAACTTGACAGGCAGATAGACCACGTTCTAGGCTCTCTGATGGTATAGTCACGTGCCTGATAGCTTCAGAAACGATGGAGCTATTTAAAATATCGGAATGCCGGCACTGGGCGCCTAAAAATGACATTTGGGTGCTAAAAATCATTTCTTCTCTTTCTCCTTCATTTCTCCATCAATTCTTCGGCTTCTTTGATCATTCTGGTATGGGATTTGGACTGCAGATGTGTGCATTCCTTTCTCATACCACAATTGATGTTATTCCTTCAGTTTCTTCTGCTTCTTGGTGGTTCTCATGTGATAGATGACTGTCTGCATTGGCATTCATCTCTCGCATCAGGATAGTCTTCTTGTGCGATAGATGGCTACAATGAGGGTCCGTCGTGCTTATCCTTCGCATAAGGATCATTCAATATAGGCGTTATCTTCCATGTTCACTGTACCAAACCTGTTTGGTGCATGACAGCGGGCAGAACGTTGCTTAGTGGTTACGGCTCAGGGCTTACAGTACTATGACTACTGGTACATATTGTAGAGAGTCCGGGGCTTGATGGATGGCTTTGAACGCCTGCAGGACAGAATGGTCAGAGCCCCAGGTTTCGCGCGTAGGAAGGTCATCAGTATCTACAGCGGCGGGGTCGTGATTGCTTTGTCCCGGTGACGATCTCAGCTGTCAGGCAAGGAACCGAGACTGCACGCGCTGGTGACGTTGGCATCAGGACGCTCGCTTAGAGTCGGTGAGGCCTTCTGTTGGCAGTTTGAGCCTTTGATGTCTTCAAGCACCCGCAGAACTAACCTTAGTACCCAATCTTTGCTGGCACCAAGCGGCAGGCCCTCCAAGCTATCAGTTCCATCTGCTCCCTAAGCTAAAGACTGGCATTTTACAGACTAATAGCAGGAAAGGGGACTGCATAGGTAGGTCAGGGACACAGCCACTCTCACAGCTAAATTTCCTTTTTAGGCCGCTGTCAAGTGTCAACGAACCCTGGGTACCGTCACAACTGACCTCACACCCGCTGCGCCTGATGATGTACTTATCCAACCAAGTTTCCTGGTCCCGTCAAGCGAACTGCAAAGCTACTGGTTCAACTTTGCAAAGCTACATGCAAAGTTTCCGTTGTAAAGCGACTTTACAGGACTTTACAGCTGATTTCCAGCACTTTACAACTTGAACCAGCCTCGCCTCAAGGCGTCAGGGTACGATGTAATGCTCAGGTGTGTGGTCAGTTATTGGGCATGCACTGCCCAGTGCCTACGCATTCTCCTCATCCAGCTTCCGTTAACAGGTCCCTCCTTGCTCGTTATTTCTCAGCTCTCAGATCTCAGCGCTCAGCGTCGTCACTGCCAGCGATCTTGGTCAATCGGTGAGCCCCTGTGACAGTGGCAGCCTCCTTTCAGAGTTGTACTGACATACCAAGCAGTGTGGCCCGCACTGTACTTCCCCTCTCCGGTCAACTCGTACACAACACCTCTCACCCCCGGATACCTTATCCTCACCCGGTAAGCACTCACTCCCTTCTATCTTCCATACACCTTCCAACGCACATCAGAAACCCCAATTGGCAGCGTCTGTTTCCCAGCAACCTGACCCTTTTTACGGCCACGAGCCCATATCATGCCTATGTGCCAAATTCATCACCCACCTCTTCGCCTGCCCCAAGTTGCCCCCGTCCTCTTCCTATTTTATCGCATACATTCTCCATCGGATGAAACTACACCCCTCGGTCACGTTTGCAGCCCTTGTCCTTCTTCAACGACTCAAGGCTCGTTTCCCCACCGCACAGGGATCATCAGGCCATCATCTCTTCGTATCCAGGTTCATGTTGGCCAGCAAGGTCATCTGCAACTTACTTATTCAAACAAATCGTGGTCAATCGTTGCCCAGGGGATGTTCCAACTCAGGGAGATAAATCAGATGGAGAGAGAGATGTGCCAGTATCTAGAGTGGGAATTGAACATGGATCCGGCGACGTTGAAGGAATTCGAGATGGGCCGGTGTGTGGGTGCACTTGCACCCCTCCCGCTTGTCTTGTTGGGTTCTGGGGGATTGGTTTTCTTGACACTGGTGTGTGGGCGCACGTGCGCCCCTCCCTCCGCTGTCCTCTTCTGGGGCATATGCCCTCCACCACACTAAACTACATCCCTTAGCCACCTTTGTGGTCCTCTGTCTCCTTCAACAACTGAAGGCACATTTTCCCACTGCACAGGGATTGTCGGGCCATCGCCCTTTCGTCTCCGCGTTTGTGTTGATGTGATGACACGTACTCAAACAAATCATGGTCGATCGTCGCACAGGGGGATGTTCCGGCTGAGGGAGATAAATCAGATGGAGAGAGAAAGATGTACCAGTATTTGGAGTGGGAGTTAAACATCGATCCAGCGGTGTTGAAGGAGTTCCACCAAACATTTCTATTTTTTTTTTCATTTGGTGAGTCCCCCCCACCATTTGCTGTTATTTTCCAAGAGTTAAAGAATGATCCAGTGACTTTGACTGTACATTTTGATATTTTGATTTGGTAAGTCCTCTCCCCCCCATTCTCCATTATTTTCTATTGACACCATGCATAGCAGTGTGTCACAGGGCAACACACCTTGCGACCTCCCCTCATGGTCAATCTCACAGATGGACCAGCTCTGCACAACAAATCAGGTGGAGGCGACCAAAGAAATCAAGGTGCAACGTCCATGTTGCTCTCCACACCCCCTCCAGCCTTTCGCTCTGTGCTTGCATGTCGGTACTCATCTTCTCTCTTCCCTGTCCAGTGCCCTCACCCTCCTCCACTTCAGCCATGGCAGAAAGTCCCGCTCACAGACTCGATCTCCGTGTCAGTGGCAAGTATAGGCTCAGAAAGAAGGTCGGCTCTGGTTCTTTCGGTACATGCAAGCGCTATCTCACAACATTTCCACTCGCTCACCCCCCATCCAGGCAACATTTATCTTGGGATCAACATCATCTCATGGGAGGAGGTCGCCATCAAACTTGAGTCGGTCAAGGCCAAGCATCCCCAGCCGGAGTATGAGTCCAAGGTCTACAAGATGCTGGCTGGCAGCGTCAGTGTACCCTTTGTCCAATGATTTGGCACTGAGTGCAATTACAATGCAATGGTCCTCGATCTGTTGGGTCCATCTCTTGAAGATCTTTTCAACTTCTGCAACAGGAAGTTCAGCCTCAAAACTGTTCTTTTACTTGCCGATCAATTAGTGAGTCCCATTACTTGCTGTCTTTCCCTGTCACTCATGGCTCCAAACACAGATATCTCATATAGAGTACATTCACTCCCGCAATTTTATCCACCATGATATCAAGCCTGTCAATTTCCTGATAGGCATTGGCAAGCGTGGGAATCAAGTCAACATCATTGACTTCAGTCATGCTAAAAAGTTCCGTGACCCTAAGACCCACCTTCATATTCCATACAGGGAGAACAAGAACCTTACAGGTACCGCTTGCTATACGTCTATCAATACTCACTTGGGCGTTGAGCAGGAGCACAGGGACGACCTCGAGTCCCTTGCTTATATTCTGATGTACTTCCTCTGCGGTGCTTTCCCCTGGCAGGGCCTTAAAGCCGCCACCAAGAAACAGAAGTATGACTGAATAATGGAGAAGAAGATGACAACACCTACTGATCTCTTATGTTGTGGTTTCCCGAGCAAGTTTGGGATCTTCCTGAACTATACTCGTGCCCTGCACTTCGATGACAAGCCAGAATACTCCTATCTCCACAACCTGTTCGTTCGTGAGGGTTTCCAGTATCACTAGGAACACTATGCCAGTGACAAGATGTAGGTGCCGCAACCATTCCTCATCATCATCTAACTCGTCATTAGGGTACAACTCTCTCCCAAGATCCGTCCATTTATCGCCATATCATCTGAAAAACGTCTATATCCATATGGACAACCCTGATCTTCTGGCATTTTACTTTGATCCTTTGATCAATCACACCTCCGCAAGATGAAGGTATCACACTCTGGTGGGCGCCTGGCCTGTACAATTGTCATTCGGGACAGATGCGACATGCGCAGGATGTGCCATTGGTGAAGAACTGGTACATTGAACATTGCCTTCCCGGTTGATCAGAAGCTACTTGTTGATTCACCACAAGGTACACATTTATTGACATTTCATATTCAATAGGTTTATGCATCTACTCTATAGAATTTGCACTACCTCCATCTCGATTACAACATGGACTTGAAGCCTGTCAAGACCCTCACAATGAAAGAGTGGAAAAAGTTGATTTTTGGAAACACATTCCACCTGTACCGCGAAATTTTGTGTCTTACCAAGCTTGTCATCGATCCCCACATCCAATATCGTCTTGGAATCGTCAATGCATTCCAACTTGCTGATGCATTGCAATATATCTTTGGTCATATCAGTGCTTTGACTGGTATGTACAGGTACAAGTACAAGGTTGGTTTATTGCTCTCATGACCGCCTTCTCAGTTCACATGACTTGCAGTTGATGAGACATGTTCGCATGACGAAGCATTTAAAGCATCTAATCTACTATCATTTCAATACTGGTTCAGTCGGCAAGGGTCCCGGTTGTGGTTTCTGGGCATCCGAAGGGTGCGTTTGGCTGTTTTTTATGCGGGACATTATTCCCCTTCTTGAGCGCTGGTCAGGCAACCTCCTTGCTCGACAATTCGAAGGGCGCAACAGTAAAGGCATCACCAATACAGTTACGGAGCAGCACGTGGAGTCGCACTACGATTCCTGTGCAGGTATTTGCAGCTGATGAGACAAGTTCGCATGATGAAGGATCTAAAGCATCTGATCTACTATTGTTTCAATACTGGTCCAGTCAGCAGGGGCCCCTGGTCTGCTCCTCTCTGCGACGACACCACATCAATCTGATTTTCCCCCATCTTGTATAGTAAAGATGCCTTTTTTATTTTACTTTTATTTTCACGTCACCCCAGACTTCCTCACACTTGTGCTGGAGATGACAAGGGTGGTCGCTTGGGTCAGTATTTGTTGTCCTTTCATCTTCCCCTTCTGGCCCCTGCTCTGACCATGTCTTTGTCAGCGGGGCGTCATGCTACGTCAGCTGATGTACCTCCTCCAAGGCGGATATATATCTGCCCCTTTCATTGCAAGTCCTACACGACCACCAATAGTCATGAAACTCAATGAACTGTGGGATGTGAGTAAACTAGTTTCGTGTCATCCTTGTGTCAATCTGGGATGATTGAGCTGATTATGATAGGTTCTTGCGCCAGTGGCAGTGCCTTGTACGCTCAGCCACGTTGCTGTTGACTGCTTCGAGCCATCTGGTGACAAAACTGGTGGTCGATTACTGACAGTCGGATTTAATGCGAGGTGAGCGGCTGAATGTGTTGTGTACTTTGTTGCTCAGCAACCACTAGTGCATGGATTTATTCGTTGACCACCGCATTTTCATGGCACATTGCCGGTATAGGAAAATCTAACGAAATGCCGACCATTTTCTCTCAGCTTGCAGCAATCTCCAAGATGCTCCTCCACCCCCACTTTATCTTCGATGGGCCAAACAAGCCTGTGTTCAAGAAGGACGAAGATCACCTTCATTGTAGTGGAGGGCCACCACTCCTGGAGAAGCGCTTTCAAGAGCTTCTGGATGCGTTTGGCTTCGGTTGGCACAAGGTAGGCTAGGCTCGTGGCTTTGTTCAGTTGCTGATGGGAATCACCCAGGCTCCAGGAGAGGCAGAGGCGGAACTTGCATATTTCCACTCATGTGGTCTTGTTGATGCTGTGGTGACACCATACAATGATGCATTGTTGTTCGGTGCGCCCAGCATCCTCCGAAGGTGAGTTCAGTGAAATACCACCACTGCCAAATGTACTTATGCTGTGCGCTAGCATTCAGCCATTGTCCAGAGAGTATGGAGACGTTGAACTATATACAGTTGATGCAATTGAACATGGTCCTTCCCTTGGATGGGGGGATCTCCTCTTCATCACGCTCATGAGCAGTGCAGACTACAATGTAAGTTGCTCCTTATTACAGTCCATGCTATGGACTCACAGTCCCATCTTATAGATGGGGCTCCCAGGGTGTACTGTGGATATCTCTCATCGGTTGGTCCAATATGGGTTTGGAAGGACACTCTTCCAGGTGGCGGTCACAAACCTATTCGCTGAATTCATGGAGTTCCATGCCAAGTGGCGAAGAGATCTGTTTCAGGTGTTGGAGAGGGACCTGCACCATCATCTTGGGCAAAGCCACTTTGAGCTCACGTGGGTCATTGACGAGGAGCGCTGTCATGCACCAAACAGGTTTGGTACAGTGAACATGGAAGATAACGCCTATATTGAATGATCCTTATGTGAAGGATAAGCACAACGGACCCTCATCATAGCCATCTATCACACAAGAAGACTATCCTGATGCGAGAGATGAATGCCAATGCAGACAGTCATCTATCGCACGAGAACCGCCAAGAAGCAGAAGAAACTGAAGGAATAACATCAATTGTGGTATGAGAAATGAATGCACACATCTGCAGTCCAACTCCCATACCAGAACGGTCAAAGAAGCCGAAGAATTGATGGAGAAATGAAGGAGAAAGAGAAGAAATGATTTTTAGCGCCCAAATGTCATTTTTAGGCGCCCAGTGCCGGCATTCCGATATTTTGAATAGCTCCATCGTTTCTGAAGCTATCAGGCACGTGACTATACTGTCAGAGAGCCTAGAACGTGGTCTATCTGCCTGTCAAGTTCCGACGCAAATCCGTTCATTTCCCACGGAGATATTCCCCCCGCAATCCAGACATTTGCTTCATCGCTCACTATGGAGTCCGTATTTTCTCTGGTTCATTTCTCCGCTATTGCTGCAGATCTCCACTATGTCCTGCTCTTAGGACAGCCTCTCCCAGAGTTCCCGTGCACTGCCTGGCACATATCTTCCCAGCCTGCTCCCTCAAACCCTCTCATTCTTGGTCAGCGCATTCTCCTCGTCAGTCCTGCATCAAGGATGTACTTTGGTCATCTTAGGTCTATTGTCAAGCTTGAGAAGTCTTCTCTGGTCATCTCTGTGTTCCCTGAGCCCTCAGCCTATGGTCCCTTCCTCCCAGATACTTGCCATGTCTATCTTCCTCTGTCGTTCGTCTCGCTTCCCTGGATGTGTTGAATTCAATACTCTATCCGCTTCCCCACTTTCAGACGACGTCCCCCAGCACCATGACAGTTATCCCCCCACTTTATAGTGCTATTAGGAAGAAGAACCCTCTCTCGTTCTTTCCCAGAAGAGAGCTCGTCAAGGGAGCCCATGGTTGCGCTTCAGCGGCGCTAGAACACATGCACTATACCTTAGTGTATGCTGACCCCCCCAAAAGACCTCTGGACCCCTGGTACCCTTCTTGTGGCTGTTTTGTCTCGGATCAATCCCCCTATTAATCTCAGATCTTCCCCATTGTTGTCCCATCAAATTCCTGATGGTACACAGCCCCCCATCAAACTTCTTAGGCTGTGCATCAATGACTCCTTCTGCTGTGCAGTGACTCATCCCTTGCTTACTGATGCTCTCTTGTTGTCAGTATTACTCTATCCCTTTCGCATTTTTGGTATATTACTCAGCTGATGACTCACTCCCTTACCAATCAATCTTGTCATGCAGCTTACTCATTCCTTTACTCAGCAGCTTATTCATGCTCCCTATGCTTACTCATTCCTGCTTATCCCTTGCTTACTGATTGCTTACAAACCCCTTACAAAGCTCTTACCAATCCCTTACCAATCCTTGACAAATTCTGCTTACTCCCTTCTCTTTTTGTACTTTAATGCTGTGCCCCCCCCATGTATTTAAATCCCTGGGCTCAGCCCAGTGAAAAATGACCCAATTGCACGAAATTATCCCTCTCTCAGACTCTCTCAGTCAGTATCCCCTCAGCTCTTTGAGTCTTGTAGGCTTCAGTGAAGGTCTAAAGACTCTGATATTCAAGTTTTATTCAATCTATTCAAGTCCAAGTATTTCTCTAGGCTCAAGCAGAGTCTAGCCTGTCTATCCTTCATATCCCATTGCTTCTGGACGTCAGGAGCCCCCTTGCCCCTTTGCTGCACCAACCTCTAGGTGTAGTATTGCTACTTCAGTCCCAGTCACCCCAATCCCCACTTTGACACTTCCTAGGCTTTAGGAAGAGTCCAGACCCCTATCCCCTTCATCATCTATTGCTCCTGTACCCCAGGAGTATCCTGCATCATTATCTGCATCACCCTGTTGGTGTAGATCCCCTTCCCCCCTCCTTAGCACATCCTCTCTGGACACCACAGAGGTAAACCACCACTCACACATATTTGTAGTCCTTTGTTGGTGTTGTGTTTGGGTTATTACTCCGACCCAAATCCACACTTTGACTCACAGCGCACCAAATTTCCGGATCCCACTATCCTTGCAACATATTTGTTACCTCTCACATTGTGGTCAGATGGTGGCCAACCCCCTGTGACTGAGGTGACATCTCATCAACCAGACCTTGCAGCCCTCTCTGCATTTTGTTTGCAGTCCATGGGGTGGCCACTTGACAGCCTCCAGCCAAAACTGATGGAGGCTCGTGCTGGTGCAGTTGTTCGTGCACTGCTGCAGGTAAGACCTTCGCGTCCATCTCACATGTTATGATCTCCAGCTTACCGTTATTCCAGTTACTGGGTGAAGTAGATGCATCAGCAAACCATCCCCTCCCTGTACAGAGCTTACACAGGGTTGTACAGTGTCACAGACTCCACAGGAAGGTACCTACCATTACAGAATTTCATAGTCTCGTACAGGCCAATCACTACTGTGGGTAATCAACCTATGCTTGACAAGTCTGTGGATCTCGAGGACAGAATGCTGCATAGTCATTGACAGTAGCAACAAATATGCACAGGCATGCAAAACATTGCTAACATTTCACACAAACAACTAGCAAATGAGACAAACAAATGCATGATAAAAGATAAGATGCGCCCTAATCGAGAACTACGTCAAAATCGTCCTCATCCACGATCATCGTATTGGCACCGTCAAATGATGCACTACATATAAGTGAGCAGTCATACAACTGAGCAATATAAACTCACCTTCTGGTAGTTGCCCAGTGAATCCTGAGCGCCCGAGTCCTTGCAGCATGCTTGGGATTAGCGTCAATTTTTGTTTGCATATTTATCAGATGTGTGAAAACTTTCGAGTATGTTGTATATTTGAATTGACGATCTTGGCGAATACCTGTAACCATGTACTCGTCGATAGCGGCTCGTAGCTGTAAAAATTAAGTGAGCATTTACTGAGCAAGAAAGAAGATACTTACTGCTGTTGCTGCAAGGCAAACAGCAGACTTTGGAGCCTCCCGTCCGAACACCTCAGGAAAAAGCTTGCCCAGGGCCGAAGGTCCAGTGTAAAAGCACTCAATCACAAGGCCAGCGAGTGCCGGGGATGCCATGTTCCTTTTGTGCCCTGTAAACACACATTTTAGTTTGTAATGATGCAAATGTTAGAGGACAAACATCTTGTTCAACCCCATCTCTAACAAACGATGCACCACGGATGAGTTCTTGCGCGTTTGCTAAATTGTCCTTGGCTGTTCGATTCCCGCCTAAAGGATAATGCCGCACAATGTATTCACGAGCCTTAGCTTTGATAGTTGATCACCACGTCATGAGCGCCTCCCAGAGCTGCCGACCATGTTATTAATCATTAAGGGAAACAAAAAAAACTGACCAGGATGCCTAGATCTGTGCGATACTGTGGCCAATATCCTGTTCACTATCAGGGAGCAGTTAGATTGATGAAGTGACATGCAACTTACCAGATGGAATGAACATGCTCTTCTCCTCCCGTTCAGCAATTGCTTCAACCATATATAAACCACTCTTCTCATCTACGAATGACGCTCAGTTAGGGAAGGGTTCCATAGCAGCACCACATAATGTGAGTTGTTTGGCACGCTCGATAACTTCACGAAATTTGAAAGGATATGATTGCAGTTTCGTTGCAGAACTGGTTAATTCACCAGGGGGGGTTAATACTTGTTCGGCGCCATCTGGGCTGAGAGCTTGGTCAGAAAATGGAGTGGATTGATCATCGTGTGATGCATCTCATTTCAATGTAGCTGAAGATCTCTGATGAACAGCATGTAACTGTTGCAGATCTGGGGCACGAGGGAAGTGGTTACAGCGGTGATGCTCTTCCACTATGTCGACTTGTGAGTATGCATCCTCGGCGAGTAGCACTGGATCTGAAAAAAAAAAGTTAGCTACATTCTACTTGGAGGTCACCACTTACCAATTGGAATTGAAGGAGTGTCATGGCCTTGACATTCTACAGGGCAAGGTGAGTAGAAACACTGTAACAGTTGATCAAACTCACCCATGGGCCAACTGTCCTGGATAAAGCTTTCGGCTGCTCTATCATCTTCATCAGGAGACACCTCATCGATATCATGGCCCTGAGTAATTAAAAATAGGAAGAATGCAAGTGGAGAGATATAAAGACTTACACCTTTGCCACCGGGTCGTACAGACTGGGTGTCTTCAAAATAAAACCTGTCAACTGGTGCACATCTGTGATAATAGCCATCTGGTATCTGGCTTTCAAATTCATCAGAAATATATTTGTGGTCATGTGTATCTCGAGATGGAGATAAAGAATGGTGAGAATCAAATGGAGTGCCTGGCTGCTGGGTGGTATCCATCGTCGAGAGTAGAACCCTTTGTGACAGTGTGTTGGCACACGTTAATGACCCATTTTGTAAACCAGAGGCCATGCCGGATGATACACTGTGAATGGCTGAAACAGACCCACCACGAGAGCTCAGAGGAACGGATCCCCCCAGAGAATTTGGATGAGGTGTTGGGATACCAGAGCTAGCACGAGAGATAGGAGCAACAGACCCTTGCTGAGATGTAGGGGCAACAGACCCTTGCTGAGATGTAGGGGCAACAGACCCTCGCTGAGAGGTAGGTGCGACAGACCCTCGCTGAGAGGTAGGTGCGACAGACCCTCGCTGAGAGGTAGGCGCAACAGACGCACTACGAGAAGTAGGCGCAATAGATCCACTATGAGAGAGGGGTACGACAGATGTACCACGTGAAGTGGGCACAACAGAACCATGAATAATAGGATTCCCAGAAGGTAGCAAAGTAGCAGACGCTTTGCAAGATGGAGGGGCGACAGGAGTATGGGATGGTGGTGGTGTGTGGTGAGCGATGCGGATTGTATTGTCTCGTCCCTCTTGCACTTCCAAATCTGGGAAACGAAAGCCATACCGGGAACCTTGAACCACAGATTGATATGAAGGTGGAGCTACTTTGTCGTATACTGCATGCATTTTCAAGCTGCGAGCAGACTAGCTTTGTGTTAGTACACAGTCTTGTAGCCAAAATATGCATACCAAGTCAAATTCTGAGCAACTATCTGCATCAGACACATGAGTAGAGGACGTCTTGATGCGAGGCTTTGTCTTTGGCTTTGTTGGAGCCATGGGATTCAACGGTTCGTTGGCAGTAGCCTGTTCTAGTTTGGAAGCATGAGATGGTCTGGAAGAAGCAGTCCGTTCCAGCTGGGCACGCTCAATATTTTCCATTTGAACTATTTGTCCACCTTTCCCTTTGGTTGGCCTGGAAGAGCGGCGGACAGTCTGGGCATTGGTGTTGTCTGTAAAACGAGTGAGATAACTCCCCGTGAACACCAAATAAGTACCCACCAGCACCAATGGCACCAATCTCCGTCCTTGGCTTTTTGCGAGCAACAAGTCCTGCAGCATCTTGGGAGGTATCTTCCTGAGTCAAACACCTCATTATAATCCACACGAAGAAAATGAAAGACAGAAGCTCCATTTATATAGCTCAACTCACCACATTCGTCGTTTGCCGTTTGCTATTATGTATTGAACATGGAGGCTGGTTCTACGATGTGAAACGACTGTCTGGGAGAGACTGATCTGATGTCCGCATTTTGGCTAGAAGGCGGTGGAAACGGTCCATCATTACAAAATAATTGAGGTAAACATTGTGAACCTAGAAAATAAGTGATCAGTGATCACCATTGCTAGACTTGGCCTCGACCCCATAAGGATTCCGTCATTTCTGGGAACATGTCTTCAGAATTGGGTTTGCGCGAAGGAGATGACTCACCAGATAGAGCCAGGCAAGAACATTTGCTTTCATGGGAAAGCTGAGCATGAGACTTGACGGCTAGTACACTGTCAAACCTAGATGAAGAAGTTGGCTGTGACTTCAATGGTAGAATAGCATTTAGACGGCTTCAGGAGACTCACCCTGTTGGCCATTCATTGTCTCCGGCAAACCATTTGCTAGACGCTGCCTCCAGCCCCATCAGGATTCCATCACTTCTGGAAACGTGTCTTCAGAATTGGGCATGCGTGAAGGAGTCAACTCGCCACATAGAGCAGGGCGAGAAATTTTGCTTTCATGGGAAAGCTGAACATGAGGCTTGACAGCGATTGCGCTCTCAAACCCAGATGGAGAAGTTGGCTGTGACTTCAACAGTAGAATGACATTTGAATGGCTGACGACTCACGCTGTTGGTCATTCATCACTTTGGGCAAACCACATGCCAAGGGCGCATGTTTCACGCCTATTTGAAAGGGTAGTCTGTTCTTTGGCTGACGTTGATGTGATCCTCGAATCCGTTAGACGAATGTGTAAGTAATGCGTACCAGTCGTGATGTCGTCAAATTGGTGATGGCTGAGATGGCGTCTGACTACACACATAAGCTGGTTATGTAAGTACCGAAACTATCTGGGATGTTCCGATCTGTCCAAATTTGCAAAGCACAAAGGAATATGTGTGGTTCGAGACATGAAGCACAACAAGGATGTATGTAATATATTATAGTTCAGTGACGAGGAAGCCGGCGAACATTCCGAGTTGAATCAGTGTCATATCCTGCCATAGCCCATGGAGGTAATTTGTGTTTGCACTGAGAGTCCTGTCGCAGTAAACCATACCCTTCCACATCATTGGCTCCACTCCAATTCGGGACCTCTTTGACTGTGCCAAAACCCTCTAGTAATATATCCCTGATGGCCTTGTAATTGAGCATATGGTCATCTGCAGATGCCCTCCCAAGTTGTTTGAGGAGATTGGCGACCATGGCACCAAGAGGCTTGAAGAACTTGGTAAATTCATTAGTTATGATGGTTGGCTGAGATTTCAGCCCTGTTTTGAGGCCACCCAAGCTCACCGCATCGGCTAAGCTTGCCACTGAAACCCAAGACTTCAAGATCGTCTGATTGACATGCTTGTCCATACGAATGGTGCTTGGACCAGCATATAAGACGCACATCCATATAAGAACGTAAATGAGTGATTCAATGTCATCACTGGGGGAGTGCGTTGTTGCATCGTTGGCATAGCCGAGAAGGATGTTGGCCGACATGAATGGTATTGTTCCCTGACCAATTGATAAGTGAGGGGAGACATCTAGATAAGGAGAATACTTACAGTGTGGTCACCAGGAACCACAGGGAGTGTTTGATCAAGACAAGTCGCATAATCAAAGTCAATGAGAAGACCACAACGCAAGACGCCAGCTCGGATCAGGTTGTGCCTTTCTTGGTCCCACCGAGCGAGTTTCTGTTTGTGTGTCTCATTTGCAGGTCCATCAACTCGGGGACTTTCAACATTATCGGATGTTTCACCATGACCTTTCTGGGTTTCCCCCTCAGGGGCTCGTATCATGATATTATTGACACTAATATCATGGTGAAGGATGTGAAATTGCATCACGAGCACCATGTGAGCTATAAAGTGAGATCAGTAGCAAAGCAAACAAATTACTGTTCTGATATATTGTCCAGGGTATCAATGAGGACACTGAGTAGTTCACGAATAGATTTGAAATCAGACAGGGGGATGCCAACTGGCTGCATCAGAAGCTGATGGTGGACTCGAATATCGTTACTAGTGAATGGGAGAGATGAGTGGCGTGCATCAGTCCGATCGTCTGAGCCTCCAATTTGGACAGCCCAGGCAGCAACGAGCTGGGGGACACCCTGCAACCCCTGGATTTTGCGAAGAGTGTCTGTCTCACGATCTGTTCGGCTTTTATGTGTCCAGGAGTCCTTAATCACGTAGTCTTCACCATTACAACGGACGTGCCAGCAAGATGTGCCTCAACTGTGGATTAGGAAGCTAAAAAATATCTGCCTGACAATACGATATGTCAAGGACTCGACGCGAATGGTGCCAAGACTTGATGAAAGTTGTTGGTGGATGCGCGAGAAACAAACAAAGGTGGGATCGAACCCGAGGTGTTCAGAGTCACTGAACGCGAGTACAGCCAGCATGTGCAATAGTACACAGGGGGATTTATGTATGTTGTAGGGTTGGGAATGCACGACTCCAGAGCGGTCAAACATGTGAAGACGAAATTCTTGATTTGAGATCAATAATGCAAATAAGAATCACCGACCAGGCTGGGATGCAAAAATTGCATACACCTTGCGCATGACACCATTGCAGATGGTGCGTATGCCATCGGAAAGTGAATAAGAGCCTGAGGTCAGCTCCATGAACGAGACAACACCTTTCCAAGAGAAGACTGGCTTGGGTCCAAATACACTTTGAAATGGAACTTCCCACAGGACTAGATCTGGCTTCCACACCATCAGGCTGTCCTTGATTGGTTTGCATGAGGTTTCTGAGGACCAAAGATGGTGAGCTGCATTATGCTGGGCCGTCATGGAACGTGTGGCCATCGTGCGAGTACCTATAGCCTTTGAATCTGAGTCATTAGTTCTATGGATAAGGGTCGGTACGGTACCTGCAGTTTGTGAAACTGAGTCGCTGGTCCTACTGGGGATGGGGACAAGGGGTCGTAGAGCCTCTGTGATCCTGTTCAACCAGCTTGCAACATGCTGCTCCTCTGAACCAGCAACGGGTATGAAAGTTCCTTCAATCGTTTCTTCCTGCGAGGTCCCGGGAATATGCCTGTTGATGACCTCGTGTCTACCATGCCGAGGTTGCGATGGCTGACTGGATGAACGGCCCCGCCAGGACAAGCATCCTTGCTGATGCTGCGACAAGCCAGCAGAAACTGGTAAAGACCTGAGTATATTAGGGACTTGGGTTGGCTCCCAGTGACCATCTCCATAAAGAACTTCATTATTGAGTTTCAGCGACATGATCTTCAGTGTCCCCCCTGCTGATGGCAGATGCTTTACGATTGCAAGAGCGATTCGGCTGCACAGATCTAGAATGTAGTGAGACCGAGCATTTGAGTCCTCGTTTATTGTAGCATCCTCCAACTCCACCAAAAGGTCTTGATTGACATTTTCCACATTGAAAACTTTCCCTGCTGTGGGGACAGACGTGGTTCTGAGTTTCAGAGGTGTATTTTGTGTTGCCGCATGCTGAGCAGGTATGGGGGGATGAAGGATCCATGGGTGGCACAAGGGCCCATTGGCGGTCTACAAAATTCCTACATATATCGAAGATACAAACTTGCGACAACAATACATAGAATGAATGGACTAAAGTAAGGTCTCAATAGGTGACAGTGCATAGAAGAACTCCTTGTTCCAATATCTGTTGAGCCAAAATTCATTTGATAGCTCGTAAGACGTGTGATGTGTGAGATGCGGATTTGCCTCTTTCCCGAAACGTGGAATAACATGTGCCGGGGACTGAATGTGGTGCAATGTGATTACTTCTCCAGCTCGGGTACCATCCCTCTTCATTGCACATCTTAAGATATGCAGGCCAGCAGCTCCGTCGGTTGTGTTACATGATGGAGGAGAAAGGGTGTCGTTGAAGCGCTGAACATATGCGAGATACATGTTACTGTGAAGGAGGCAAAAAATAAGGCGGATTTGTATAACAGTGTGTCCTGAGAGGTAGTGTGAATTTTTGATGAGACATTCCATTGTAAAGCATACCTCTGAGACCATTTGAAGGCCAATCACTTTCAGCTGTCCAACTAATGATAGCAAAGTCATACCGACCATTGGGGAGTCGTGGTGATGGAGGAGAGGTGACAAGAGTTTGCGGCGGTTCGAGGGACTGCCTATCATGATAACTTGGTTGCTGAATTCAAACTTTGCACCAAATTTGCATTTTCTCGATGGTGGGGTTGCGTACTTCAACGTGTCCCATGAAACAATCAGGGCGGCGAAAGTAGTTGGTGACTGCCAGCCGTAGGTCAGGTAAACCATATGTCTCGGCAGCTTCATCGATTGAGATATGTAGCGATGGCTTGACGGCAAGGCGGAATGCAGTTGTAGCGGAAGCAAAAATTCTGGGGGGAGATACGGAGTTGGGGACAGAACCACTAATGATCGCTTTGGCAATCTTGAAGTAATTGACAGGTGAATGAGTAGGTGTGTGATAATAACTGGCATGGGATACATCCAGGTCTGGCTCATGTTCGTCTTCTTGGTCTTCGTTATCTCCTTCAGATTCTGGTTGTTCAACGGACGCAAGATGGGTAGCAACGTCAAACCGAAAACATTTTTTGGCTCAATCTAGATGTCGGGCAATCTGTGCATAATACTCCTGGTTGTTTCCTGAACGCGCGGGCTGCTTGATTTCGGTCACATGCGCATGCTCTGTGACATCCACTGTCCATTGCATAATGGCCCCAGATGAACGAATAGATGATACAACGTGTTGCACAAGTTCAAGCTTCAGGATTTCCCAATGATTGAGAGGCCCGTTGCAGCCTTGTTGTCCACCAGCAGTGATGATAGCCGATTTATTATTGTGAAATGCACGTAGTGCCACTTCGACTGTGGTCAAGGAGCTATCATCAAAACGATGCATTTGGGCCAGGTACCGGAAGTTGAGAAGAGCTCTGATAGCTGCCAGAAACTTTGGGGGCACAGCTCCTGCGATCACCCCAACAATATACCTTTGCACAGCGCGGTGATCACAACCAGCTACTTGCTTCAGATTTGATACACCTTCTTCGAACGAACGGTATCCAACTGGGGTTTGAATGAGAGAAAAATGGTAGTCGATTTCGGCCTGTTGAACAACGTTGATACACCACTGTAGATCATGGTCCCAGAATAAGCGGTGAAAGTGATGCAGAACCTCTGGATTGAAAAGCTTTGAGGGATCAGAAAGCGGCCAGTTTCTAAAAAATGGCATGTGCATGCCATTAAGAGAGTAGCACTTGGAAACCTTGACAAAGCGTTCAAAGTCATGCGATGAAACCTCCGAGCAGGCGCATTTGATGTCCTCAAGAGTTCTCGCAGCAGTGCGTGGGGGGTGGGGGAAAGGGTCTCTGAATTCATTGTATACCACAGTCGACACCGGAGATGCGTTAGAGCTAGTGCCCGCTAGTAAACTCTGCTCAGGCGTATCGGCAATGTAAGCGACGAGAGGAGTGAAACAATAACACAAGTTACCAACAGGATCACTCATGATCCCGATGGTAGCGGCGATCTTGAGGGGCTGTAGCACGAGGTCAAGGCTTTCATGAACAAGGCGGTGTGAGTCAAAGTGTGGATTTGGGTCGGAGTAATAACCCAAACACAACACCAACAAAGGACTACAAAAATGTGCAAGTGGTGGTTTACCTCCATGGTGCCCAGAGAGGATATGCTGAGGAGGGGGAAAGGGGATCTACACCAACAGGGTGATGCAGACGGTGATGCAGGATACTCCTGGGGTACAGGAGTAATAGAAGACGAAGGGGATAGGGGTCTGGACTCTTCCTAAAGCCTAGGAAGTGTCAAAGTGGGGATTGGTGTGACTGAGACTGAAACAGCGATACTACACCTAGAGATTGGTGCAGCAAGGGGACAAGGGGGCTCCTGACATCCAGAAGCAATGGGATATGAAGGATAGACAGGCTAGACTCCGCTTGAGCCTAGAGAAATACTTGGACTTGAATAGATTGAATAAAACTTGAATATCAGAGTCTTTAGACCTTCACTGAAGCCTACAAGACTCAAAGAGCTGAGGGGATACTGACTGAGAGAGTCTGAGAGAGGGATAATTTCGTGCAATTGGGTCTTTTTTCACTGGGCTGAGCCCAGGGGTTTAAATACATGGGGGGGCACAGCATTAAAGTATAAAAAGAGAAGGGAGTAAGCAGAATTTGTCAGGGATTGGTAAGGGATTGGTAAGAGCTTTGTAAGGGGTTTGTAAGCGATCAGTAAGCAAGGGATAAGCAGGAATGAGTAAGCATAGGAAGCATGAATAAGCTGCTGAGTAAAGGAATGAGTAAGCTGCATGACAAGATTGACTGGTAAGAGAGTGAGTCATCAGCTGAGTAATATACCAAAAATGCGAAAGGGATAGAGTAATACTGATGACAAGAGAGCATCAGTAAGCAAGGGATGAGTCACTGCACAGCAGAAGGAGTCATTGATGCACAGCCTAAGAAGTTTGATGGGGGGCTGTGTACCATCAGGAATTTGATGGGACAACAATGGGGAAGATCTGAGATTAATAGGGGGATTGATCCGAGACAAAACAGCCACAAGAAGGGTACCAGGGGTCCAGAGGTCTTTTTGAGGGGTCAGCATACACTAAGGTATAGTGCATGTGTTCTAGCACCGCTGAAGTGCAACCATGGGCTCCCTTGACGAGCTCTCTTCTGGGAAAGAACGAGAGAGGGTTCTTCTTCCTAATAGCACTATAAAGTGGGGGGATAACTGTCATGGTGCTGGGGGACGTCGTCTGAAAGTAGGGAAGCGGATAGAGTATTGAATTTGACGCATCCAGGGAAGTGAGACAAATGACAGAGGAAGATGGACATGGCAAGTATCTGGGAGGAAGGGACCATAGGCTGAGGGCTCAGGGGACACAGAGACGACCAGAGAAGAGAAGACTTTTCAAGCTTGACAATAGACCTAAGATGACCAAAGTACGTCCTTGATGCAGGACTGACGAGGAGAACGTGCTGACCGAGAACGAGAGGGACTGAGGGAGCAGGCTGGGAAGATATGTGCCAGGCAGTGCACGGGAACTCTGGGAGAGGCTGTCCTAAGAGCAGGACATAGTGGAGATCTGCAGCAATAGCGGAGAAATGATCCAGAGAAAATACGGACTCCATAGTGAGCGATGAAGCAAATGTCTGGATTGCAGGGGGAATATCTCCGTGGGAAATGAACGGATTTGCGTCGGAACTTGACAGGCAGATAGATCACGCTCTAGGCTCTCTGACGGTATAGTCACATGCCTGATAGCTTCAGAAACAATGGAGCTATTCAAAATATCGGAATGCCGGCACTGGGCGCCTAAAAATGACATTTGGGCGCTAAAAATCATTTCTTCTCTTTCTCCTTCATTTCTCCTTCAATTCTTCAGCTTCTTTGATCGTTCTGGTATGGGAGTTGGACTGCAGACGTGTGCATTCCTTTCTCATACCACAATTGACATTATTCCTTCAGTTTCTTCTGCTTCTTGGCGGTCCTCGTGCGATAGATGACTGTCTGCATTGGCATTCGTCTCTCGCATCAGGATAGTCTTCTTGTGCGATAGATGGCTACGATGAGGGTCCGTCGTGCTTATCCTTCGCATAAGGATCATTCGATATAGGCGTTATCTTCCATGTTCACTGTACCAAACCTGTTTGGTGCGTGACAGCGGGCGGACAACAAACTTTGAACGCGTGATTTCGGATGGATGAAAGAGGCAATGGGTAAAAGTGCGAGGAGGACATGGGCATGTAGTGATCCCTTGCTATGGATATCAGTGTCGATGTTGGCGAGGCTGAGAAGTAATGGGTGTGCCATCCTATTTCCGCTCATCACAGAAATGTTCGTCTTGTCGGAGGATAACACAACCCCGAGGAGAGTTCCGCCATTTGGTATTTGATCCTTTGCAATTTCAGAAGAGACGACATTTCTGGAAAACAATTAGCTTACCTGTAAATCCCAGGCATGATTTCCTGTCAGCCATTCTTCGTAGATATGGACTGTCCGTGCGGACGACGACCATACTTTGTGTGGGATGAATGAAATGTGGGATGCGAAGAATGGGTGACTGAGGAGAGATTGGAGACACTCGACTGGATCACGATAGTAAAGGACCGCTTTGTGCTTCGTCGAGACCTCAGTGTTGATTGTGTGTGACTTCCAGCGTGGACCAGATGGTAGCATTTCTGCGTGTAGGCGTAACTCTTTTGCCGATCGAAATGATATGGGAAGTTGATTGATCTACGGCATACAAGTTGGCTCCAAAAAAGAAAGAAAGAAAACAGATGTACTTACCAGATCCAGGGATAAAAAATCATCAATAATGGCCATACTTAGACATGAACGCAGTAGCCATGATGCCAACTGCCAATCCGCCACCGATGCAAATGGATAATACAAATTTTCTTGTCAGAGGGTTGAATACTGGTCATTCAAAAACCCATCCATAAAGGTTGATCCCCCTGGATAAAGTGAAGGGATGTTGGGGTGAGTATTGACAACCGGGACAGGAACCTGATGAGGAGGCTCATTGTTTTGACAATTTGGGATATCTCCGAATTCGCCCGGGGTTGTTGCGTCATCAATATCCTCTCCAAGATGCTCGCCAGGCTGGTGTTCCGCTGGAGGGTGAGTTTCTGTGTCCTTCCAGGCAGCTGGGACCTGGCAATGGAGGCGACGTGGTAGGTCATTCATCCATGAACCACATGCAGTCAAAGGCTGATTCATGTGTTGAAGTACGCACGTCTCGTTTGCAAACCTCTTGCCACAGTCAGGACAGAAGGAGATCTTCTGCGCTCGATGAAGCCTCCACTTCACTTTAGGCATGATGCGGGAACGCAAGAAGCTAGCTTTATTAACTTACCATTTTGGTCTTGACAACGTGCATAAGACACAATCCTACTTTTTCATCCATCGTGATGACCACCGATTTTGTGAGTATAACTTTTTGAACTCATGCATTGTATTCATCATAGAGTCCACTGACTTCTATTCCACCTTCCAGGTTGCCCCCAAGTCACCTGTGTCGGGATCAATCCTACTGTACAGCTCTTCTTCACCTCTGAACATGATGCGCTCGTCGACTACTCCTGAAACTGTCGTACAAAAGAGAGAGGAGGAAGATCAGGGCATTGAATGTGCTGCTAACTCACAGGCCAGTATGGCATATGACATCATGAGTGCCTTCTTCACATTCTGGACCCCAGTTCTGTATTATGTAGCCAGAAGTGCTCGCACCATCAATGATCCAGTCCCCAGAAAATCAAGTGGAGGCCCATTTTCTTTTAGCAATGGCAGCCAGCAACTGCAAGGTCCAATACATCCAAAAATCCCTCGCGGACCAAGTTGTTCACCGTGATGCGCTACAGCTTCAATACAGTCGTTTGCAGGTGGACAAGGCCAGGTCGAAGGTAACAGCTGCAGAGTTGCATGTTGGACGAGTATGTATGATTGTGAGACATAGTGGATATAGTCCTGATTACTACGGAGAACCACACACCACTTCATTGTTTTGAGTACATAGCGTACTAACTTGGCACCATTTTTCTACATATATACACATTGGTTGCAGGTAGTATGGAGTATAGATCAGTTACTACAGTGTCAGATGTGGACTATGGAGAAGTCCCGCTGGGTAATTTAGGTCACTTTACTGTTGTTCTACTGTTTGGATGCAACGCTCACAAAATCGACAAGTCCCGATTATTCCTTACAGAGCAAACATATGGTGAAGTAATATCCAAATCTGGTTATTCCCTGATACTCATCTCCAGACTGTACACAGTGAATAAGTTGAAATCCCCTGGGGCGCCCTGGTGTCAAGTCCGGGTCTACTCCGGTAGGGGGTCCAGTCAAGTCCGGACGAAAGCGGACGAAGGGAGAGGACAGAGGGCTGGACAAGAGATTAGTCCGGCCAGAGTTGGTGACCACTTGGATTCAACAACTAAGGATAACGAGTATTGATCCCTTGCATAGGTTCCGGTCAAGAAGGGGAGACAGAGACAGAGACAGAGACGGGCAAGATCAGGAGTAGAGACTATGGTTGGTACAGGTCCGACATGGAGGAGTTAGACCGCGGATCTGTCTGTAGGAAGACAGGGGTTAGTCCTGAGGCGGAGATGGACATAGTGACCGGAGTTGGGCTGGAGTGCAGCTATAGGGCTGGAGATGGCCGGACTAGATCCGGAGTTGCATCTATGCCTAAGGAGAGGTCAGGCGGGCCATGGTTAGACCGGAGTTGCGACTGGAAAAGTATGGATATGACAGTATCCCCCTCTTAGGGCCGAGCCCTCGAGGCCTCAGTGCGGATGCAACATAGAGTGCAAGGTCTACCATTGGGACTAACAGAAGGACTAGGCTAAGGTCCGGGTGAACCATCAGTGAGTGATGATACCGGAGATGAGTCCAGGTCCAGGAAGTCCGAGCCAGAGCAAACAGGTGTCAAGGTCAGACGGTCAGGCAGGATGTCGGAGAAGACAGAGTGTCTCAGAGAAGCGACAGTATGTCGGAGAAGTGAGTCAGATGACTCAGGAGACAACATGGGGTATCCGGAGTTGAAAAGTGAGTCAGGAATCACAAACAAGACAGCTGGAGATGTCACAGTGAACAAAGTGTTCCGGAGAAGACACCAGGAGTCAGGACAAGGAGTCTGATGACACAGGAGGTCCGGAGTTTTGAGTTGCAAGCAGGGAACTGCGAGCAGGAGTCAAGGCAGGGAAGCAGATGGCTCTGGAGATGATATGAGAAGTCCAGAGTTTTTTAGATATGGACCAGAGATCACGAGCAGGAGTCAAGACAAGCAGTCAGATGAATCCACAGATGATACAAGAAGTCTGGAATTTTTTGGTGCAAGCTGAAGATTGCAAGCGCAAGTAGCACTGACAGAGAGTCTGATGACTCTGGAGATGACACGGAAGTCCGGAATTTTGAGATTCAAGCCGGAGATGGTAAGCAGGGTGTCAGGAGAGGGAGTCAGATGACTACAAAGGTGACAAATAAGGTCCAGAATTACAAGTCGGAGATCGCAAGCAGAACTGCTGGAGGTGTCGACAAGAACAGAGGACAAGATGTCCGGAGTTTTGAGATGCAAACCAGACATCGAAGGCAGAGCTGCTGGAGATAAGTCAGATGACCTGGGAAATGATGCAAGAGGTCCGGAGTTTTGGATATGAGCCGGAGATGCAAAGCAGGACTTGCAGAGATGTCAGAGAGACAGGGTCTCAAAGGAAGCACCAGGAGTTTGGACAAGAAGTCAGGTGACTTAGAGAATGTCCAGAGGCAAGATGTGGGTGGCTGTAAAGCCAGAGTGACCAGAAGGTCAGGAACAGGGAATGTCCAAGCTATAGGAACCAGTGGCCGGAGAGTGGCCATAGAGTGACCCTAGAGGTTACTGACAAGGAGGGAAAGTGGTCCGACGATTTCCGGGCAAGTACTCAGCTTTCCTGTGGAAACAGTCCGGAGTTTTGAGTACAAAGTAGTACAGTTGACCAGAGAAAGCATGGAGTTGATCCAGAAGTGGTAGGATCAGTTGATTGAGAGCCTAGATGGGTCAGGAGTCCACAAATATCAGCAACAAGAGAGAGAGTCGAAGGTTGAGGTTCTGGGTGTGCGGAAGAGAGCCGGAGTTGGGGTGCAAGTACTGCCAAGTGACCGGAAGTCCGCTAGTAGGGCCGGACAAGGATGGGACAGTTGGTACAAAGATAGTCAGCAGATACAAGCAGGCTAGCACAGAGGACATAGTTTTGGTGAGTCAGCACAGTGCTGTCTTGGTTGGTCACAGAAGATTGACACAGCTGGAGAGAAGCCTCCAAGCTAGAGAGCGACCGGAGATTGGGTCAGGAGTTCCGGACTGGCTGGAGACGCAGTCGGAAAGGTGAGTCAGCATGACACTGTCTCAGTCGAGAGGGTTGGTACAGGACCAGGAGTACCAGACTGGTTGGAGACACAGTTGGAAGAGTGAGTCAGCGCGAAGCTGTCCCAGACAGGAGTGTTGGCACGAAGCCAAACAAGCTAGCTAGTAGCTGGAAACAGGGTATGGGGTTCCGGACTAGAGTTTAAAAGTCCGGTCCAGTCCGGTTCTTTTGTCTTTTTTGAAATGCAACCAGACCAGACTGATATTTTGATCACCCAAAATGTGGCAGACCGCAACCGAACCAGTAGCAACTGGTTGCATGTGGTTGCATAGAGTAGTTGCAACCAGTTGTGACCAGTTGCGACCGATTTTTATGCTTATTTCAGACATGGTGGTTTTCAAGCAATTTGAAGCACACATATCAAGACCCCCTGTTTTGCGCATTTCAAGTACCCCCCTGAAATGCTCAAAACAGAAGTCTGAAACTTGATTTGTACAAAACAGGAGGTTTTTGCCTGATTTTGTGCATGCAAATCAAGAACCCCTGTTTTGCACATAACAAGTGCCCCCTTGATTTGCGCAAAATAGGGGGTCTGTAACCAATTTTACACATGCAAATGAAGACCCCCTGATTTGCTCAAAACAGGGGTGGTTGATCTTCATATAGCCATGCAACCAGTCCAAACAAAGACTGGTTGCAACCGGTTTTCAACCGGTCTTTTATTCTTCCCCAAGCTCATGCAACCGAAACCGAACTGATCACACAACCCCCAGGACTGGCAACTGCAGTCCGGTTGCAACTGGTCCAGTCCAGTCCTGTTTCCGGTTTTTTTGTGGTCCATAGGACTGGACTTTTAAACACTATTCCGGACTGGCCGGAGATGCGACCGGAAAGGTCAGATACAGACTACGATAACAATAAAAAGTGACTAAAGGTTGGCTGGGGCGAAGCCCTTATCCCCTTCTTTGGGTAGACGTCCCATAGTCTACCCTCAGGGTAATGGGGTCAAAGCACCAGATGGCCGGGTCTGAGAGCAGGTAGTGCGGATGCACCAAAGCTATACTTGGGGCTAGCAAGCATAAAGCGGGTTAGGTAGAACAGCAGAGGATGGTGCTGTGGAGTGAGTAAAATCCGGAGTTTTGACAACAAGGTCCGGAGTATTGACAAGAATGGTCCGGAGTAGTGATTACAAAGTCCGGAGTTTTGACAAAGAGGTCCGGAGCAGAATAGCACAGAGTGCAGTTGTCCAGGTGGACAACAACCGGAGTTACTCGGAGTAGTCAGGGATGGTGATGAGAGGTAGCCTAGGTATATGGAGACAAGAGAGTAGCGAATGGAAGGGTGAGTCCGAGTTGGTGAAACTGAAGACAAGGTCTTAGGTGGTAGCAGGTGGTTTCCGAGCGGAGGTGGTTCCTTCCAATCAAGGAAGAACCGGAGTTGCTTTCAGAGTTAGATTGCAGTCATGGGGGTTAGCCATCGCAAGCTGGATAGAAGCAGGTGGGTTTTCCCGGAGTTACCAGAAGTTCAACTGGCTAGTCGACAAGGGGTCAGAGAGAGCAGGAGGTGGAAGTAAATTCCGGAGTTTTGGAAACTAAGTTCCCAGGGGGTGACGTCAGGGGCTTGGAAAACACTGCAAGGTATTTGGTGATAATACAAACCAATACCTAATTGATCAACGGATCCTCGTAGGTGGTATGTTATGTTTCAAAGTTACTCCTATTAGTAGTTCCCGAGCGAGGGTTGTGCACGGAGGCACAGATTTGTGCATATAGCACCAGATTGCACTGGAGGTGCGGATTGTGCAAAAGAGCACGAAGGTTTGTGTGCAGAGACACAGAGGTGTGCGCAGGGGCACGGAGAGAGTTTGTGCGACGATGCCAGAGGAGCGGAGACGACCAGAGTTGACAATTTCAGAAAGGACAGACTCGGAGGTTGACAAGATAGTCAGAGGCAGGCAAAAGGGGTCAGAATGACAGACTGGATGGCAGGACAGTGCCGGAGTTCCGGAAATAGGGGTTTCCGATGGGTAACAGCAAAGCCTGTTAGTCCGGGTAGGTGGAAAAAGTCCAGAGATACCAAGCGATCAGGTGGAGATGTGACCGGAGTTAGCACACAGGGCACAGGAAGTGACCGGAGTTGGTGCGCAGCCACAGGAGATGACTGGAGTTAGTGTACTGGGCACAGAATGCAACTGGAGTTAGCACACAGGGCACAGGAGGTGACCGGAGTTAGTGCGCAACCACAGGAGTTGACCGGAGTTAGTGCGCAGCCACAGGAGATGACAAGAGTTGGTGCACTGGGCACAGAAGGCAACTAGAAGTAGTATGCAGGTCACAGGAGGTGACCGGAGTTAGTGCACAATCACAGGAGTTGACCGGAGTTAGTGCGCAGCCACAAGGAGTGACTGGAGTTAGTGCACAACTACAGGAGTTGACCGGAGTTAGTGCGCAGCCACAGGGAGTGACCGGAGTGCACAACTACAGGAGTTGACCGGAGTTGGTGTGCAACCACAAGACACAACCGGAGTTAGTGTGTGGTGCACAGGAGATGACTGGACAAGGTCTAGATACCATGGACAAGAGTGTCAAGGGTGCAAAGAGCGACTAGAAAGGACAGACAGAGAGGACAGACAGAAGGACAGACACAAGACTGTCAAGAGCAAAGGTAGGGAGCAAAGACTAGTGGATGGCCTGCTGCATAGGTCCAGAGTTGGCTGGAGTTTCCACAGAGCGGAAAGAGTTCCAAGTGCAAGGAGTGACATTTTCACTAAAGGGAGCCCAAGTGAACAGTAGGGCGACCGGAGTTTTGAGCTAAAACATCGGAGTTGGTTATAGAGTGTTCCAAAGCACTGTGGAGTACTTCTAGTGGAGTCGGGGAGCTGGAGCGGACCAAGATGCCAGAGTACCAAGGTGTTAGACACCCGAGTAGCTGCAGAGAGACAGGATATGATGTCCAAGATTGCTGAAGGCAAGGGAGCGGACAAGGACAGCAGATACAATGCCTGGAGATGGCTACAGAGTATAGACAATGATTTCCGGATAAAGCTGAGGGTTTCCGATGCTGGAGAAAGGATGGAAAGCCGGAAATTCAAAAGTCCGGAGTAGCCAAGAGTCTAGATAGACAAAAGGAGGCAAGAGGCAGACAGAGGCAACAGACACAATGCCAAAGAATGGCTGCAGAGTGCGGACAAGGTTTCCAGGTGGAGCGAAGAGTTTCCAAGTCCTGGAGAAGGGACAACAAGCCGGAAAACCAAAAGTCCGGAGTTGATGAGGGTCAGAGCAGCCAAAGGAAGGCAAAGGTAGGTGCAGGCAGCAGAGCTGGTGACAAGCCAAGGCAACAGAGTGTAGACAAGTACTTCTGAGTCAGCCAGAGAGTTTCCAAGTCCAAAGAAAGGACAAGAGGGCGGAAATTCAAAAGTCCGGACCAAACAAGGGTTTGTAAAGCCGGAGTAAGATAGGGGTGGCCGGAGTTGATGCCCTAAAGAAGAGCAGTCATCGGAAATAAAGTACAAAGGACTTAGAACAAAGTCCAGGAGTAGTTGCCAGTCAATGCGGGCAACTGGAGATGGTCAGAGCGGAAAGTCCGGGTAGGACAAGTCAGAGAGCGCGATGCTCAGGAGTATGGTGGCCAAGGTTGGCCAGACATGAGTGGACATGAGTGATAGACAAAGAGTGTGGGTTTATGCATACTGTCAGAGACAGTAAGTTCAGAGCCATGGCGGGTGAACTCGCACGAGTTTTGGTGAGATCAAATCTACTGTCAAAACCGGTTCTCCTCGACGATCTTACTAGGAGGTCCAGAGGTGCAGGGAACTAATGAGGAGGTAAGTCCAGACACTAGTAGGTGCTAGTTAGTCTGAAATACTGTCAAGTCCGGGTCTACTCCGGTAGGGGGTCCGGTCAAGTCCGGACGAAAGCGGACGAAGGGAGAGGGCAGAGGGCTGGACAAGAGATTAGTCCGGCCGGAGTTGGTGACCGCTTGGATTCAACAACTAAGATACTCCCCACTCTGTACTACCCACCATGCTCTCCTAATCCCATCTTGTTCTCCTGAACTCCGGCCAACTCCGGCCTCCGTCCTATCTCGTCCCCTTGGTCCTATGTCCGATCCTAGCAAGTCTCCTACTTGCACGAGGGCAAAAGCCACCTCTGTCCCAGACTCGACGCTAGACCTCTCAGGACTTATCCCACCTCTGGGATGTCCTTCGCTCCGGACAAGCTGCACTCAACTCCGGACCACTTTCCCGCGGTCCGGACTTACTCCGCAAAAACCCGGACTTACTCCCTGTGCTCCTCTAGTGCCCGGACTTCGTTCATTTGACCCGGACTTGACTCTCCGCACTAACTAGCACCTACTAGTGTCTGGACTTACCTCCTCATTAGTTCCCTGCACCTCTGGACCTCCTAGTAAGATCGTCGAGGAGAACCGGTTTTGACACCTGGACCGTTCACACATCAACCCACTCTTTGCAACCACGATTGACGGCCACCTTGCCAACCGTAACGGTTGCAATGGACAACCCCCACCACTACATCATAATCACGGTGTGTACTGTGCATCCAGCAAGTTTCCCCCTCACCGTACCTTTAATTTTTAAAGTAACTTATGACCAGCATTTGACTATGACAGTGTTGACCACCAACCACCTCGACGTCGACGATGACACGATTTATGGCCACCCTTCTGCAGCCTGCTTCACACCATCGTCATCGGCAATGCCATGAACCCTCCTCCATTCAGCTATTGCACATTGACACCGTCAACCACATGCCACACCTTCCCATCCACTTTACACACCAACAACCGGAGCCTCTCATCTAGACCACGTCGGACCCCACTGTGCAGCTATTGCACACCGATATTGACAGCCACATTGCGACTATCACTATCAATCGTGACCACCAACGTTAATGGACACCACACACCCATCCACCTCACCCATGCCAGCACATCTCCTGTCCACACCTGCCTTGTGACCACATCTACTGTGTAGATTTTGGAAGATGTCGCCGCCGCCGGCCTCAAATGCCAACCACCGCCCCCTTTATGACTCAACAAAGGTTTCTGTTTATCGGGACAACAACGCATGATGATGGACTTGGATAGTTGATTATCAGATGTAGAACTACAGTAGCAACAATGTATTTAGAGGCAGTGCATTATATAGTATATTTAATAACAACTGTGCTTGCTGCATTGTGTAGGAAGTTGTGTGACTCTTGGATATTTATTGTGTCATTGCAATGCTGCCTTCTCTGTACATTCTGTGGTTTCTATTGATGTCTGGTGATATAATTACTGATTGTGAAGGTTACAGCCTACAGGGATGTGTAGAATTAATGAGTCTGCCCAGACTGTACAGATTTGCACATAGATGTGTGAACTGTGGGACCTGTAGCCAAAAAGGGCTGTTTTGCTGATGCACTACACTAGTAGTAAGTAGTAGTACGAGTAATGCCGGAATACCGGTGTTGTGCTGTCGATTCGATTTTGGCAACGGCCAGCCGCGTCGCCCCTCCGATCCGACCCGTACTATTACTGTAGTAGGCGACTGCTACTACTACGGTAGGAGTCGTCACACCTATTGCATATCGGCCCCGATCACTCGAGTAAGCGGATACGGCAGTGCCACCGTTGCGGAGCCCACGGTGACGGAAAGGCAACGGCAGTGACAGCGCTGTGACGGTGATGTCATGGCCCATCCCGGGCACGGCGCAGCCTTCCATATATGGTACTTTACACGCACCGCCACTGCGAATTTTCGGCACTAAGTTACGGTCCGTGTGGGCCAGCGGCCGTGAAGGGTCACAATGCGGGGCCGTTTTTCCGCTTGTTCGCTCTAGTAATACTACATAGTATGAGGTTCCTTGCACCATTGACACTGACACTAGAACACTATTACACCATGTGCGTGAACAGTCTGCACTGAACACATATCAGGCAGTCCTTATTCTATCCTCGTCCCCCGAACGTGGTCTATCTTCTTCGGTGTTCGTGAACCCATACAGGATAATACATGCCCTGCATATGGGTTTCATAACGCCGCCACCATAAGTCACACTCCACCTTCTTCTTCTCCGATTCTCTACACTCTAGGGATTGCACTGTGTATACTGCATATGCATAGTATGCAATGTTACTGTGAGTAGCCCCTCTATCTTTCGCTATCGCATTAGCATCAACACTCAAATCGTGATTTTTAGAAACATCGGCGTCTGTCTTGGTATTGTGCAACTTGGTGAAATAACCTCAGGACTTCACACGATAGTTCGGTATCCCACTGACCTGGTCACCAGCAATAGCCTGTTACGATTATCTGCTCACCCTGGATGGGGAAATCGAGCTATTCTGGAAACGGCCTCGACAATCATGGCCATTTGTGCTCTTTGTCGCCAATCGATATGTTCTGGTTCTGGGCCATCTTCCGATAGTTGCTCCTTTATTTTGGAAACTGCCTGAAAGCGTACGTGGTGTATTTATGCCGGGGATGGGAAACTGATCTTACCACAATACCTGTCGACCATCAGTCGTAGGTCGCTCCATCTTCACTAAGAATTCTACCCCGCTGAATTAGCTACCATGACAGGCACAACTCTGTGATGCTTTACTGGGAAGTCATAATTATCGTGAGCCAGGTTATCGTTACAGGTGAGTGAGACTCGCTATCCATCTAGCCTGTTTAAAAGCGCCCAAGTGCTCATGGTCATACGCATCTATGCCCTTTATGGCCAAAGTCGGCCCATTCTGATCTTACTTGTCGCTCTCTTACTTATCGTGATCGTCATTGCTGCTGTACGTGTGACATTAGCTCTCCTCTCAGATTGATTAATGGCATTTCGAAGGACAGTGGGCTGAATCGTCTTATCTACCCACCACTTCAGCTGCAGGTTCCATCTCAAACAGCACCCTCAAGTGCCCACACAGTCTATCTTTGTCATCTAAACAGTAAGTGCATCCGCATTTCATCATCGTGTCAACAACATCCCCACATTCTCACAAGGGCTGTGTGTACGTCAAATAATGACATTTTCTCTCAAAACATACTTTGTCTAATTTTAGATCTGTGCATCTCATCCGACAGATGTGGCGGTGGCATGGAGTGGACAGCTTGTTTTTGATGTTGTCGTCTTCGTGCTTACCCTGTGGAGGTCCTGTTACTTACGAACCCCTGGCCATGGAACTATTGCAAATGTCTTTCTCAGAGATGGTCTGTCCTTTCGCTTTCATCGTCGCTGCTGTGACTTATGCATGTAGGTTCAATGTATTTCGGGTGCGTACAAATGACCTGCATTTGGTTGTTGTTGACACCTTATCTTGAAATCGTGCAGAATGCTGGCTGCAGCTAATGGAGTGAACATCATTATATTGCTAGTAGGCCTTCCATAATTTCTCACCCTCTCCTGATCTGACCTAGGGTAGGTGTCAGATGTGAGTATCCGTTGCACTTGCTGATCGCAGCCCCACCTCATTTCCATGAATTCACGTACTAGTCTGACTGCCTCAAAGGGTCCATAGGGGGATGTGCGAATGTGTGAGTGATAGTAATCCTGTGTACATCTCTCTCGGAGTATTCTGCAGTGGCTGATCATGTCTTCCTATCATGCCTTCTCGGTGTTATCAATCGATCTACACATTTCTCATAATTGCTGTCAGGCTCTCGGCAACCATGATATCCAGGCTTATGATCAACCTCCGGGATACCACCTCTGAAACTCGAATATTTTCGGAGCGAATCAGCACATTAGCATTTGCTGAAAACCCGGGTGGTGCGGAAATTGAACTTGGTACAATGTCATGATGCTGGAGAGTTTGTGTAATTATGGATTAAGGGAACTTGCCAAGAAGTACTGATGGCTTTGGGTTTGACAGGTGCTCCTGTATCGTTGCATACTGTGTCACACCAGACATATCGAGAGCTGTTTTGTCACTTGACTTTCATGAAAGTTACATGGGATTCTAATTTTACCCCTTCTGACGGTCACCATCTGCTATCCATATGCATGCAAGATCTAGTTACACTATAGCCGCTCGACAGTCTGCCACAGCAGTGTTCGAAAATTCAATGATAAAGTACATATAATTCACGAGTGAGCTACATATTCCAGATGGCTTGGATGAAATGTCATAATTGATGCCGTTCATTTCATTGGCGATGCGGGAAGATATCCGCCAGGAATACATACCTGACACGATAGATCAGCTACACAAAATCATGTGATGCTAATAAGAACCTTCGATCTCAGAAGTCACAGCACTCAGCTTCAAAAACCGATGATCATTGATTTGCGCTTCTGGGACCACAGGTGCTTTCTTTCCATCTCATTTCCCTCCCGTCAGACGCTACGCAGAGAAGCCACGCGGAACGAATCAGGCGCTCGTTGAAACCATGATATTCGGATGACAAAGAGAAGCGAGCAATTTCCAGTGCGAGTGACCTTGTTAAGCCTTCAAGGTGATTTCATAACCGTGAGGGCTGTGGGTCGGCCAATTAACGTGGTCCGTGCGGGCCGGCGGCTGTGAAGAGTCCGTTTTTCCATCTAACCTTGTTCGCTTACTGTCTGTATGCACTAGCTGTGAGGTTCCTTGCACCATTGACAGAACACTATTACACCATGTGCATGAACAGTATGTACACATATCAGGTGGTCCTTGTTTTGTCCGGGCGTTCCCCGCTAAACGTGGTCTGTCTTCTACGGTGTTCAGGAACCCATACAAGATAATGCATGCCCTGCACATGGGTTTCATAACGCCGCCACCACTCACACGCACTGATCTTCTTTTTCTCCAATTCTCTACACTCTAGGGATCCCATTGTGCATACTGCATATGCATAGTATGCAATGCTACTGTGAGCAGCCCCTCTGAGAGTCTATCTCTCGCTATCGCATTTAACATGAACGATCAAACCACATTTTTAGAGACATCGGCGTCTGTCTTGGTATTGTGCAACTTGGTGAAATAACCTCCGGAGTTCACGCGCTAGTTCAGCATCCCACTGACCTCGCCGCCAGCGATAGCCTATTACGATTACCTGCTCACGCTGGATGGAGAAATTGAGCTATTCTGGAAGAAGTCTCGAAGATCATGGCCATTCGCATTCTTTGTCGCCAATCGATATGTTCTGGTTCTGGGCCGTCTTCCGACAGTCGCTTCTTTATTTTGGAAACTGTCCGAAAACGTACGTGGTGTATTTATGCTGGGGAAGAGCAATTGATTTTATCGCAACCATCAGTTGTCGGTCACTCCATCTTCACTAAGAATACTACCTCGCTGAATTAGCGTCATGACAGGTACTACAACCTCCTGATGTTATACTACGAAGTCATAATTATCGTGGGCCAGGTTATCGTTGCAGGTGAGTGAGACTCGCTATCCATCTACTAGCCTTGTACTTAAAAGCGCTCAAGTGCTCATGATCATACGCGTCTACGCCCTTTATAGTCAAAGTCGGCCCATTCTGATCTTACTTGTTGTTCTCCTGTTGATCGCGATCGTCATTGCTGCTGTACGTGTGACATTAGCTCTCCTCTCAGATCGACTAACGGCATTCCGAAGGACAGTGGGCTGTATCGTCTTATCTACCCACCACTTCAGCTGCAGGTTCCATCTCAAACAACATCCTCGAGTGCCCGCACAGTCTATCTTTGTCATCTAAACAGTAAGTGCATCCGTACTTCATCATCGTGTCAACAACATCCTCACATTCTCACAAGGGCTGTGTGTACGTCAAATAATGACATTTTCTCGCAAAACATACTTCGTCTAATTGTAGATCCGCGCATTTCATCCAACAGATGTGGCGGTGGCATGGAGTGGACAGCTTGTTTTTGATGTTGTCGTCTTTGTACTTACCCTATGGAGATCCTATTACTTACGAACCCCTGGCGGTGGAACCATTGCAAATGTCTTTCTCAGAGACGGTATGTCCTTTCGCTTTTGTCGTCGCTGTGTGACTTATGCATGTAGGCTCAATGTATTTCGGGTGCGTACAAATGACCTGCGTTTGATTGTTGACGCCTTATCTTGAAATTGCGCAGAATGCTGGCTGCAGCTAATGGAGTGAACATCATTGTTTTGCTAGTAAGCCTTCCATAACTTTTCTCCCTCTTCCGATCTGATCTAGGCTAGGTGTCAGAGGTGAGTGTCCGTTTCACTCGCTGATCGCAGCCTCATCTCATTCACGTAGTCCGACTGCTTCAAAGGATCCACAGGGGGATGCGCGAATGTGTGAGTGATAATCCTGGTACCTCTCTCTTGGAGTATCCTGCAGTGGCTGATCGTGTCTTCTTATCATGCCTTCTCGGTGTTATCGATCGATCTTGTCAGGCTTTCGGCGACCATGATGTCCAGGCTTATGCTCAACCTCCGGGATACTGATAGAACCACCCCTGAAAATCGACTATTTTCGGAGCGAAGCAGCACATTAGCATTTGCCGAAAACCAGGGTGGTGCGGAAATTGAACTTGGCACAATGTTGTGATGCCGGAAGGTTTGTGTAATCATAAATCATAGTTTCTGGGAACTTGCCAAGAAATACTGATGCATTTGGGTTCGATAGATGTCCCGTATCGTTACATATGACACTGATTCCCTTGCTTGCAGAGCAAGGGTTCTGGGAGTTCGTTAAATCGTGAGAACCTGCCGGTTTGGAAAACGTTCCCTTTTCTGGACGAGCGTGAGAAATATAAAATTCGCCCTTGTGTCCTATTAGTAATTGCCTTGTTTGGCACCTCTATCTCTCGATCTCGTCCTTACCAAGTCTCCTTCCCTTCAGTTTCGCTGCCGCCCTCTTCCATTTCTTTTCCATTGCTCTTTCGTCTCCATGTCGAGTTTTTTTTAATGAATCATCTTTGGCAAGTAGTTGCAAGCTATGTGATAGCTTGGAATACTTTGGCATTGAAATCCCTCAGCACTTGTATGGTTGATTTCCCTGAACTGCATGAGAGCGCAACATAGAGGTTGAACAGGCTAAGGCCCCCTGTAGGTGGTGTGTTGCTATATCCATTACAATGTATGGGATTGTTCAACCTTGTGATTGATAGTCTGTGAATGCATATGCTGCTGTAATCAGAAATTGATGCCATTTGACCATTTGCTGTGGTTGGTTTCCATCATTCTTGACAACCCAGACTTGCATAGACTTGGTAACAAGTTCAATGAATATGACAACTGCCTCTAGACCTTTTAATGGTTTGGCTTGCAGTTGCATGTGCTCTAGCTTCACCAAGAGGTATAATGGTACATTCTTCAAGACCATGTCTCATTCCTCCTTTGAGTATGTTTTGTCAGGGTGCAGTATTATGTCCATGATGGTTCCATGTGTGCTGTTGGTAATATCCTGGTCTGTCTCTACATTTGTAGTCACTATCACCTTCATGCCTATTGCTAGTTCCACCATGGCTAGTAATCATTCTTGCTTGGACTTCTTGTTTGACAATCATCTGGCCAGTGGCATGCCCTTGGATGGTGTCTTCTGCATAGCAGATGAAGAGATCAATACTATATACTAGTTACTAGTGCTATGCATCTGATAGCCATCAGGTACAGTAGACTACCTCATAACGCATCTCAATGGGACCGCCAAAAGTTTATGCATTAGGTTGTTTATGCACAAGGCTTTTGTCACACCTATGTGACATCCATGTGACATGTTGTGACTAGTGTTGACAAAGACACAACACCATGCTATTGTTGACAACAAGGACAATGACGAGAACAGGTGCCACCAACGCCAGTGTTGACAACCATGACAACCACAACTAGCAATAACAACAGTGATGACCATGCATCCACCACCAATGTTGACTGTCACAACCACGATGGCAACCAATGCTGGGATCATCACCACAACCAATGTCAGACTACTACCACAAACAACAACCAAGCTGATAGATCACCATGACCACAATGATGCCATACCACTGCCCATAATGAGAATAACATTGAGACTATAACCGTGACAACACCAACACCAACACCATCACTGCCACATTGGCACTACCCACCCAATGATGACGACAAAGTGCCACCAGCCATCAATGCATCAACTTTCATATCTACTCAGTTCCACTTGTATGACTTGATGCAGACACATCTGCTAGCAATTGCTCCTTGTATATTTTAGATGTAATTGACCTTGGTCGGATGTGTGTTAACTTTGAATATGTCTGTAGTGGTAGGGCATATTTTAGTTGATTGGAATACAACACCTCGCCCTGCTCGGCCCAGGCCATTCAATGGTAGTGCTCATAATGCATGATTTTCGCCACAATAGCTTGCGCTTTGCATTATGCACAGATGAGCAATTTTGAGTGGGTCCCAACTCAGTTCCAGGGAAATCTGATGCACTGCCTATTTTATGCATGCATACCTAATGCATTTTGATGTAGTCTACTGTAATCAATTTAAGCAGTCCAAAGTGCATGCAGCAAGCAAGGGTTCTGCCGACGCAGGCGGCATTTCAAGTGGGCTATCGCGCAAGATATATCTAGAGTTGTTTTGTCACTCGACTTCCATAAAGTTACATGGGATTCTAATTGTGCCCCTTCGGACAGTCACCATCCGCTATCCAAATGCAAAATCTAGTTACACTATAGCCATTCAACCGTCTGCAGCAATGTTGAGTGACAAAGTACGTATCATTCACAAGTGAGTTACTTACTCCAGGTGGCTTGGACGAAATGTCATATGTAACGCGATTGATGCCGTTCACTTCATTGGTGATGCGGGAAGATATCCGACGGAGCACATCCGCCGGGAACACATACCTGACGCGATAGGTCAGCTATGCAATACCATGTGATGCTAATAAGAACCATACCAGTCGGCGGTCATGAAGTCCTCCGAAGTGACCGCGCGCAGAGCAATGACCTATAAATATCATTCAGGAATCTCCAAGGATGTCACGGATAGTCTGACCTGTTCGTAAGTCCGTTTATCTCCCATCACTCCAACGGCCTTGATAGGAAGAAGTACTGCAAATGCCTGGCTAATTTGGTCATAGAGGTTAGCTTTCCGGATCTCTTCGATGTATATGTGATCTGCTTGCTGTAATATCTTGACCTGCTCGCGAGTGACTGGACCAAGAATACGGATGGCAAGTCCTGGACCTGGGAATGGGTGGCGTTTGACCAGGGGTGCAGGGATAGACAATAGGCGACCAAGTGCGCGAACTTCGTCTAGTGGGATTTAGCGAACCTGGCATTCCAGCGACGTGCATCTGCTAATTGTCACTGACCTTTGAAGAGCTCTCGCAGGGGCTCGATGAGTTTGAGCTTCATGTCTTTCAGCAGGCCGCCTACGTTATGGTGCGTCTTGATTGTAGCACTTGGTCCCTTGAAGCTTATGCTCTCGATAACGTCTGGGTATAGCGTGCCCTGCAAGAGCCACTCGATCTTTCCTTTAGCCTCAGCACCACTCTCCTCTGCAGCGGCAGCAGCAGCTTCGATCTTAGAAGCCTCAGCTTCAAAAACGTTGATGAACGTATTTCCGATTATTTTGCGCTTCTGCTCTGGATCTTCGACTCCGTCTAAGCGGGATAGGAATAAGTCGGAAGCGTCGACTACGGTGAGGTTGACGCCAAGGTTTTGCTTTAACATTTCTTCGACTTGTTGTGCTTCGTTCAAGCGAAGTACGCCATTGTCAACCATAATAGCATGGAACCTAAAACAGTGGATTGAGAGGAACACGATGCGGATGTCTGGTGTGCTCACCTGTCGCCGATCGCTTCGTGCATCAATTTTGCCGCTACAGTACTGTCCACTCCACCACTGACTGCACCTATAACGCGTCCCTTTGGCCCACAAATCTCTCGAATACGTGAGATCTCCTTTCCAATAAACTCTTCCTGTTCCAATTCTAAGCACACGTATAAGGGAACATGAACGTGTCATTACCATCGTCCAGTTCGTGCGGCATCCACAGATAGTAAGGACGAACCGAGAGATGACCTCTTTCCCCCGTAGACTATGTGTGACCTCCGGGTGGAACTGGATACCGTAGATGGGTTTTGAATCGTGTGCTACGGCAGCAAATGGTGCGGTGTTCGTTCGCCCAATGACATGGAAATCTGGAGGTAGACTTTGAATTTGGTCTCCGTGGGACATCCAGACCTATATCCAAATGACCCTCAATCCAGCGAGTGGGACAGGGGGGAAAGACGATAGATGATACCTGCATCTCTTCACCGAGTCCTTCGAACAAAGCGTCGACAGTGTTGTTTCCGTTTCCGAATCGACTTATCTGGATGTTTGCATAACCGTACTCGCGATGATCGCATTGGGTAACTTCGCCCTTCAAGTTCCATGCTATTTCCTGCGAGGGTCCGAGTTAATTACTTTGAGGCTGGGGATGATACGGTGTTGCTTACTTGAAGTCCGTAACATATACCCAGGATCGGGACTGCCAAATCGAAGACTGCGGGGTCGACATGAGGCGCGTCCGAATCGTAGACAGAGTATGGAGACCCGGAGAGAATGATCCCTGTCGCCTTCGTGTCAGACGTTCAAATCCGCGGATTGCAACTAGATTGGACCTTTTGGCTTGAAGTGGATGTCCTTGAGCAGCGTTGTGCAGGGCATCAATTCAGCGTACACATTGAGTTCACGACATCTCCTGGTGATCAGATGGCTGTACTACGGGATCAGACAAACATTAGACCGAATAACGCATGTGCAGCAGCAAAGGTGTGGCAGAAGAATCTAACCTGCGATCCAAAATCGAGAATGAGGATGGTATCGAACTGGTCATGTATTTCAGTCATTTTATAGACGAAAAGTTGCTGGCAGTGAGTGGATTATCGGGAACGATAAGCGTATGATACATTTCCTAGTAAGGAGAACTACCCCTGTCCAATGTACTCTACCTTGTTCCTTTTCACCCTCTGCCGCATCCCATTCAGGTCGTAGGCGTATGTTCCTCTCCTGTTCAACAAGGTAAACACAGAGAACCTTGTAGCCAATCCGCAAGATGCACCTCGCTCGTTACCCTTTCGGGAAGTGATGGCAAAAAAAAAACATTGGCTGACTAAACAGATGAACTGCTGGCGTTGCCTTTTGCAGTGCACTGTGCAGTAAACCACCGACTCCTCGCCACTCCTTTCCCTTCAAGCATAGTCACCATTTAACTAGGGTGAGGGGTTGACCACCTACTTATGGTCCTTTCACTTGGCTTTCGCGCTGGCGCCGCGTCTTGCGCGCGACAACGAGCCCTCAAGATTACCAGCGTAGTTCACGCGACGCCCCCACGGTTTTCGATACCACTTGGCTTGTTAATCACAAGATCACTGGTCTGTCAGAGATCCTTCTCCACTTCTAAGCCTTTTTCAGTAAGGTCTTCTCCCTTGCTTTACCACCCACGGCGGTCTAACAAATCCGACGACGCGGACCACACCGAAGGAGAAGAGGCAGTAGAGGACCAAGGCAAGAGGGATGAAGCAAAGTTGGAGGGCTCGGAGGATGAAAGTTCATCTGGATCCTCAGCTCAGTCTGCACCACCGTCATCGTCGTCCAGCGGAGATGGCGGCGACGGTTCTGAACCTCCTTTGCCCACCCCACAACGAACACCCTCACCCAGCTCAATAGCAAAACAATCGGTCCCGGAGGTGTATCCCTATGTGCTTGCTTTGCCCATAGCGAGGCGTCCGCTCTTCCCAGGTTTCTACAAAGCCGTCGTCATTCGCAATCCATCTGTTGTCGCAGCTATCAAGGAGATGATGAAACGTGGTCAGCCATATCTCGGAGCATTTCTCTTAAAAGATGAGAACACAGACAGCGATGTTATTACGGATATCAACTCGGTACATCCGGTCGGTGTATTCGCTCAGATAACTAGCGTGTTCGCGGCGAATACGGGTTCAGGTGACGACAAGGACGAAGGTCTCACGGCTGTCTTATATCCTCATAGGCGGATTAGGGTGACAGACCTCATCAAAGCTGGCGAGCAACCCTCTACTGCCCAGGTTTCACCGAACGAACCGCAGACTCCTACACCTCCTTCCTCACCTGGTCCGGGAACATCAGAAAGTGACGTTACCAAGATACCACCAGGTTAGCCTTCTATCGCGTCGTTGGAAGGGCTTCTTTTGATGCATATATTAGGGCTAGTACAAACGTCCTTCTTGCACAAGCATGCCATCTCCATCGTACAAGTAGAGAACCTCGCTACGCAACCCTATAACAAGGACGACCAGTACATTCGCGCATTCATGTCGGAGATCGTATCTGTATTCAAGGACATCGCCCAGTTGAACCCTCTGTTCCGCGACCAGATCACGAATTTCTCGATCAATCAGGTCGCATCCAATGTCTTTGATGAGCCTGACAAACTTGCCGATTTTGCCGCCGCCGTGTCGAGCGGCGACGTTGGAGAATTACAGGACGTGTTGGAGAGTCTGGTGGTTGAAGACAGGCTCCGAAAGGCGCTTCTGGTGATCAAGAAGGAGCTCATCAACGCTCAGCTCCAGAGTAAACTATCTCGAGACGTAGACACCAAAATTGCCAAACGTCAACGCGAGTATTATCTCATGGAACAACTCAAGGGCATCAAGAAGGAACTGGGCATGGAGTCAGATGGCAAGGACAAGCTCATCGAAAAATTCAAAGAACGCGCGGCCTCGCTGAAAATGCCTGATACTGTCAGGAAAGTCTTTGATGAAGAGCTCAACAAGTTAATGGGCCTGGAGCCGGCGGCTTCGGAAGCTAATGTAACTCGTAATTACTTAGAATGGCTCACTCAGGTTTGTATAATTTGACCCAGTCGACGTCATGGTATTAACTTTCTGCGTATAGATACCATGGGGTCAACACTCGCCTGAGAACTATTCCATAGCCCATGCCCAAAGTGTGCTAGACGAAGACCATTATGGCCTCAAAGACGTTAAAGACCGCATCCTTGAATTCCTCGCTGTCGGCAAACTCCGCGGAACCGTCGAAGGTAAGATTATCTGTCTCGTTGGCCCTCCAGGCGTTGGAAAAACGTCCATCGGGAAGTCAATCGCGCGGGCCCTGAACCGCCAGTTCTTCCGGTTCTCCGTCGGTGGTCTTACGGACGTCGCTGAGATCAAGGGACATAGACGGACATACGTAGGTGCGTTGCCCGGGAAAATCATTCAAGCCCTTAAGAGGGTGGGAACGGAGAACCCTTTGGTGTTGATCGACGAAGTGGATAAAATTGGAAGGGGGATCAACGGCGATCCTGCAAGTGCTTTGCTGGAGATGTTGGACCCTGAACAAAACAATGCATTCTTGGATCATTAGTGAGAGCTTCGCATGCATGCAAGGTTGTTATTGCTGATCTGGAGTCCAGCATGGACGTTCCTGTCGATCTGTCTCGCGTGCTGTTTGTGTGTACCGGTATGTCATGTGCCTCCTGTGCTTTCGGCTTTGCTCAAGTTGTACTGCTTCAGCCAATAACCTCGACACCATCCCCGCTCCTCTTCTTGATCGTATGGAAGTACTGGAAGTCAGTGGTTACGTATCCGAGGAAAAATCTGTCATCGCGGACAAATACCTTGGCCCCCAAGCTAAGGAAGCCTCGGGGCTTAAGAACGCAGATGTCCTTCTTGACCCTTCTACCGTCGACGTGCTCATCAAGTATTACTGCCGCGAAAGTGGTGTGCGTAATCTGAAGAAGCACATCGACAAGGTACGCATATGAAGACTGAATGTAATAGATGCCTAATAATGGTCGTATAGATCTACCGGAAGGCAGCGCTCAAGATTATCTTGGATCACGGCGAGGAAGTCTTCCCAGAACCAGAATCCACACCCGCTTCTGCGTCCAGTGGCGCCTCGTCACCGGAGTCTGCCGCTACAGTCCAATCTCAGGAGCACCCCGCGAACGAACCAAAGGAAGCAGCTGCAAACCAGAGCTCTGGTAAAGAATCTGTCGAAGCTAAGACTGTTACGACGCAGGAACGCAAGCCACTCCGAGTCCCCGAGCATATCAATGTTCGGATTACACCAGAGAACCTGAAGGACTACGTTGGTCCACCGTTGTATCACAAGGATCGGATGTATATTGTGCCGCCGCCCCCAGGTGTCAGTACTGGTTTAGGATACCTAGGTAACGGATCAGGGGCGGTAATGCCCGTCGAAGCTACGGTAACATTGCCTGTCGATATCATGCATAAGTGAAACTGACATCCCGGTAGAGCATGCCTGGCAAAGGCGGCTTGCAACTCACTGGTAAACTTGGCGAAGTGATCAGAGAGAGCGCTCAGATTGCTCTGAGCTGGGTGAAGGCGCACGCCTACGATCTTGGAATTACCAAGAGCGCCGACGAGCAGTTCCTCACGGACCGTGATATCCATGTACACATGCCTGAAGGAAGCATTGGGAAGGAAGGTCCCAGCGCTGGAACGGCTATTGTCTCTGCCTTTGTCTCTCTCTTCACCAAGACCAGGGTCAATCCTGATATCGGTATGTCATACAACACCGATGCAGTAACTGAGGAACTCACTGCTACTTGTAAAGCCATGACCGGTGAGATATCACTGGTTGGCCAGGTTCTTCCCGTCGGCGGCCTCAAGGAAAAAATTCTTGCTGCTCATCGGGCTGGCATTACGACGATCATAGCGCCCTCAGGCAACCGTGCCGACATTGAAGAGAACGTCCCTGAAAGCGTCAAGACTGGCATTCGCTTTGTGTATGTCGAAGATGTACGGGAGGTTCTCCATGAGGTTTTCCGAGATGAACCAATCGTGGAGCGGTGGAAGGATACGCTAGCGATATAATAAGCGTGGGGAGGCCACGCACGTCATTATTTTATTCATAACCAGCCACCTGTCCCGCTCAGGTTGGATTGTTTCAGCCAGGGGAGTTCTGGCGCCTAGTGTGACCCTCATGCCTTGCCGTCTCAGCTGTACGTGGTATATGGTGGCCACTGGCTGCAACAATTTATCTGGCGGGATCGGGGTGGTAGGCATGTTGATCTACACATACTTCTAGGCATTTTCCCCCGTCACTGATAGATAGACGGATTGAAACTTTACGTTACAAGCGATGTATCATATACAACTATACACAACCCCGACTCATGCACAACGTGATAGAACGATAGGCTCGGAGCTTTTCGAAGATGTTTATGCGTGCGTCATGGATCGTCAACCAGCCACTGGGTGCACCGCCTGTGACATCGCACGCATCACGACTTGTGCGGAACGTGTTACTTACTTGACTTCGCCATGAGGCGACCGTGGGGATGACAAGCAATCTCCAAGGTACTACCCTGCCCTGCCGACATCACCACGATAGTACATTCTCAAAATAAATACATAAATTGCTTCAATCACTGTGGGAAGTAAACATGCTGAAAATCAGTGTCATTGGCACTGATCTGGTGGGCACTTCTTTTCAGTGTCACCTTCATGGCACTGATTTTCAGTGTGCACTTTTCGTGGCACTGATTTTCAGTACCACATTGTGTTCCGACACTGATTTCCAGTACCTGAGTTGACCAGCACTGATTTTCAGTACCCCAAGTTTTCCAGCACTGATGTCTTAGAGTACATAGATGCATTTCTACTATGGCACTGATTTTCAGTACACGAGATTGCTTAACACAAGAGAGTGTCCAGAAGTCTAGTCTAAATATCCCAGATATGTACCACAACCTGTCTGGCCGTGCAGGTCGTTGTCGTGCTGTTGTCGTTGTCGGGGTTGGGGTGCCAGTCTGATCGTCGTCGTTTTCGTCGAGGCACAAGTGCTGGTGGTGGTCACTGTTGTGGTGAGGTGGTGGTTACTGTGTCATCTTTGGCTGGTGCTGGTGGTGATGATCGTCATCGTTGTCGGAGTACTGGGTGTGACACCTGTCCGTCGTTGCACATGGTGAAGGAGTGGTCGCCGTGTCGTCTTTGGCCGGCGCTGGTGGTGATGGTAGTGCGGTCATCGGTCATCATGCTGGTGGTGATGGTAGTGCAGTCGTCGGTCATCGATCGTCGTGCTGGTGGTGATGGTATTTCCGTCGCTGCACATTATCATTGTTTGTTTACTGATGGGAGTGTAGCGGCGATGGCCAGAGTTGACGTCGTGGTAGTGGTGGCTGTCATCATTGTCGTCCATTGGCTGTGGTTCAAGTTCATGCCGAGGTGGATCGTGGTGTCGCTGCAGCGCTGAGGTGACGAGTGGCCTGGGAAAAAGAGTTAGGTCACATGATAAGTTATCAGCGCGTTGAATTTCAAGCTCTGCCCGATTGCCCTTTTCTTCGTACCACAACCATATCTCAAAACACCTTGCTGGCTGTATTCTACAACAAATATTTGTGCTGTTTGGTAACGTTTCATGTTGTAGACGAGTATGTGGCTAACCCTCCGGTTTCCAACCCAGTATTTAGCTCGAAAGAAGTATGCTAGTACTGCTTACATAATACCTGAAGTGAGCCCTCAGACACCAGCACAACAATGATGACCAACACCAACGCGACAACAATAACCACCCTGACCACCAATCCCAGCCATGACTGATGACAACCCCCACCATTATCAATGCCAGTGAGCCACCACCACCAGATGACGATGCTGACCCCACCAGCGCGATGATGATGACGACCCCACCATTAATTACAAACCTCAATGCTGCCAATGCCGGCTCTGGCATCAACCACCACAACTACTAGCACCAATGGTCACACCAATGTGACCACGATGACAACCCCACAACCCTGCAGCAGACATGCTGTTCACGCACACCCACGAACCACCTACTCAACCTCGACTACAAGTATGTGCCTGGACTACTACGACCAACCACCGCTACCTCACAGACCCACTCAACCACCTCGACACCTCCAGGTCTAGGACGATGACAGTGATGTGATCTGGTCGAGGTCGCGTTGGGTGACCAGTTGTTACGATACCTCCAGAGACTAGGTGTATTCCGGGACTGCATGAATATATTATACTAGTGCCTCCTTATAGTTATATGGTTGAAAATCAGTGCCATTGTTGAAAATCAGTGCCGAGATCAGTGTCGGAAATCAGTACCATTAACACTGAAAAGTAGTGCCGATGGCACTGATTATTAGTAGCAAAAATGATCAAATCAGTGTCACTGTTCGGCACTGATATTTAGTGCATGGCACTGATATCCAGCGCTTTTGGCACTGATATACAGTACATATGGCACTGATCTTCAGCACATTTACTTCCCACAGTGAATCCTGCAATGGCACGCTTTACCGTAATCTTGGGCTGAAAGTGTGATAGTCACTTTAATCATCATTTCTTGTTCCATGGGAGTAAGTCCCACGTCATTGAAACCTCGATCCGAGGGCTTGTGCATTGATGACCCTTCTAGCTAAGACACCACAGGCTCATGGTTTATCTCATATTTAGAAAGGGGTGACTTGGATCCCAAAGAGTGGGTTTATCTTTTATCCCTCGAAAAGAATGGACGCATGCCATCGATAATTCGATGGCGAACAAACCACGAGGTTGGCATCCAAAGAACACCCGACACGCTCGCAAGGTCCTGACATGCCCTTCTGATGGTCGGCCGCCAGCTATTGCCACCAGTCAGCCTGTGGAACTCTTGGGATTCGAAGTCGTTTAGTAGTAGCTGCCAGTTAGTACGGCAACCATCACTGAGACTAAGATATCGTGCGATAGCGTTGTTGCGCTGCCAAACAAGCCCCCAAAATAGTGTTTATTACTCTGTGTTAGAATGCATTGTAACTAGGTAGGATATCCCTAGCATAATATGTCTTGTGTTCCATTGTTGGCAAAGAAGGTGGGTAAGCTACAAAGTCTTTACAGTTTGATTGTCTAATGCTTAGGGAAGTAAAAATTCCTCCAACAATCTTGTGTGAATGTAAAGGACTTGTAACTGCTTGACAAGAAGATCACCACATGCTACTAATCTTGACAACTTTGCTTTTGAATGCTTGGGAAAGTAGAATCTACTCTAGTTGTCTTGTGCAAGTGTAAAGGACTTGTAATCACCTGGCAAGAGGTTCACCACATGCCATGTCTTGACAATTTTGTTTTCTAATGCTTATGAAAGTAAAATCCCCCCTAATTGTTTTGTGTACATGTAAAGGATTTGTAACCACCTGACACTGTGTGAAACTTGTTGATAGGTGAAGATTGTTGGTAACCGTTTGGGTGACTTCCGCGTTGTCACCCGATGGTAAGTCGCTGTGTGGATCACACACATCGTCATGCCTCCCAGACGACACAGATAAGTTTTTGATTTGTTTTCTTCAGCTGTAGCACACACCCCAACCCTCTCCAGCAAGCCGCGTTGCTTAGTGAAATGCACAGGTCAGGGTACCCGTGACAGGTCACAGGTAAGGTACTTACAGGTACAGGTCTGGTACCTGTCGTATCTTAGTTCCTTACACAACATGTCATTGCGGGTAATGGCAATGATGCTGGTGCTGGAGTGGTCATTCATGTTGTCATCATTGCCATTGTCATGCGAATGTGGCGACAATCCTATCACAACCATTTGACTGACCTATGAATACAAGATTCCTCCTGCCCACTTTGGGCTGGCTGCCTTAGCCTTGTCAAGGAGATTCTGGGTGGAGATGGGTACAGGTCACAGGCAGGTGTGACACTGGTGCTATTTGCATCAGGGTACGAGTCTAAACTAAAAGTTACCAAACCTTGGTCAGACGACTCCCCACTTCACTGAAATGGAGGGTAAGCCTCATGGCTTTCAGGACCCCGAACTCCATGAACAGCAGCCTGATTTGCTGTGTGGGTCAGTCCCATTGAATGCCACTAAAGTTTGTGTTCAAGTTAAGTTCTATCCTTGTTTTGGTTAGGCCTCAGCCCATGTGATCATGCCCACTGCTGTTCATTTCACTCAAGTCCTGGATCATCATCTGCCCATGACGAAAACGAATTTATACAGCCGTGAAATCAAAGATCTTGAAGTTCATCCACACATCCTTGGACAGTCTAGCTCTACTAATCAGCAGTGAGGACGACAGATGCCTACCTGCCACCCTGTCGTGCCCGCAGAGGCACACTGATCACAACAATGTCCCACCTGCGTAAACAACAACCACATAAGATATCAGCGCTTCAGCCCCCACCTTGCACATAATGTACCTACATTGTACCATACTTTACGGCCAGCGGGGGTTGACAATCGGCCGTATGTTATGGGCCAGCTGGGGTCAGGCCGGACTAAAGGGTGTTGCCATGATTTATGGTCCGGCCAGTATGTGGAATTGTCACCATAATACATGGTCCAGCCTGGGGGTGGGTTGTCACCATAATATAGGTTTGGGCCAGGATGTAGGTATCACCATAGTGTATGGTCCAGCCAGAGTGTGTAGTTTAACCATAATATACAGTCCGGCCTGGGTGTGGGTGATACCATAGTGTATGGTCAGGCCAGGGTATGGGTGCATATTGAACAGTCTGGCCTGGGTGTGGGTGTCACCATAGTGTATGGTCGGGCCAGGGTAGGTGTGTCACCATATTGTACAGTCCGGCCTGGGTGTGGGTGTCACCATAGTGTATGGTCGGGCCAGGATAGGTGTGTCATCATATTGTACAGTCCGGCCTGGGTGTGGGCATCACCATAATGGATAGTCCGGCCTGGGTGTGGGAATCACCATAGTGTATGGTCAGGCCAGGGTAGGGGTGTCACCATATTGTACAGTCCAGCCTGGGTGTGGGCATCACCATAGTGTATGATTGGGCCAGGGTAGGTGAGTCACCATAGTGTATGGTCGGGCCAGGATAGGTGTGTCATCATATTGTACAGTCCGGCCTGGGTGTGGGCATCACCATAGTGTATGGTCAGGCCAGGGTAGGGGTGTCACCATATTGTACAGTCTGGCCTGGGTGTGGGCAGCACCATAGTGTATGGTCGGGCCAGGGTAGGGGTGTCACCATAATGGATAGTGCGGCCTGGGTGTGGGAATCACCATAGTGTATGGTCAGGCCAGGGTAGGGGTGTTGCCATAATGGATAGTGCGGCCTGGGTGTGGGAATCACCATAGTGTATGGTCAGGCCAGGGTAGGGGTGTCACCATATTGTACAGTCCAGCCTGGGTGTGGGCATCACCATAGTGTATGGTCGGGCCAGGTAGGTATGTTACCATAATGGATAGTTTGGCCTGGGTGTGGGTGTCACAATAAGTGTATGGTCGGGCCAGAGGGGAAAAAATATTTGAAACAAGTCCAGGCTGATGATAGCCATGTCAGGATTGTACATATTAGCAAAGACAAGACTGGTACTGTACTGAATGGAAATGATTATACAAGTAGTACAAGTTAATGATAAGCATTCAGGTGGTGTACTGGCCAGTAATGATTAATTGGTCATACCAACTGGTCAGTGTCATATCAGCGGCATACCGGTAGCATACTGACCGGTAACTGTCATACCGGTAGCATACCGGTGGCATACCAACCGGTCACTGTCATACTGGTAGCATACCGACCGATCACAATCATACCGGTAGCATACTGACTGGTACCTGTCATACCGGTGGCATAACAACCGGTAGCATACTGGTAGCATACCGGTGGCATACCAACCAGTCACTGTCATACTGGTAGCATACCGACCGGTCACTATCATACCAGTAGCATATTGACCGGTAACTGTCATACCGGTAGCATACCGGTGGCATACCAACCGGTCACTGTCATACTGGTAGCATACCGATCAGTCATTGTCATACTAGTAGGATATTCACTGGTCGTGGCAATACTGGTAGGATAAGTATACTGACCGGTAATGGTGATACAGTAAAGTGATTTAAGTATGAGAATAGCACTCTGATGATTGTTGATTACTAGTGATGGTGAGACCAGATTGCTCAGGTATGAAGCCAGCAGGTATGGCATACACTGGACACCAAGACATGGTCCTGACTTCCCAATCAAGTTCCCTCACTCTGCCTATAAGGCCATATACTTATGAGAATAGCACCCCAATGCTTGTTGATTACTATGGGGGGACACCGGACTGATCAGGCATCCGGCCGGCAACTTTACACCATCAATATCTAGTAAGACCCAGGGTGAGTTATGTTGAAAGAAAGGTGTACTATGCTGGCAGTCAATCACCCTGAGACCTGTGGGATTCTAGGAATACAATGCCCATGGGCAGGGGTACATTCGGAACACATTTCTGGCTTCCGGCAACTAGTTAAGATATACCGGTCGCAGTTCCCATGGCTTTCAGCACAAATCAGTCATTGACTGCTTCATTGCATCCTCCATACAGACACATCCAATATTGCCAGATGGCCACATTCAACACGGGTGTCACTGACTATCACCTATCTGAAAGGATTGCTGGCTACATGCACCAGCGATTTCGCCATCTGGCACTAGACCCCGATTTTCCCTGGCCTGCACTTCCATTGGATATTCCATCCCATGGTTGCATTGGGATGAACCAATTGGTTTCTGTTCTTGTTAAGGCATACAAAAATCTATGGAAAGCCGGACACTCACGCTCCAGAATTCTGTCGGCCGAACAGCGGCTTGCAGTTGTGCGGCGTGCAAACCCATTTTTGGACCGAAGTTTTTCAAAAGGACATCTGACACCTCAGTCGTACATCACGCCATCGTACAGTAGGACGTCATGCCCGTTGTACAGTAGAAAGTCACGTCGTCTGTAAATCACACTGTCATACAGTAGGATGTCACGCCGTTGTTCAGTTGAAAGTCACATCATTCGTACATCACACCGTCATACAGTAGGACGTCATTACATCACGCCGTTGTACAGTAGGGTGTTGTCATACCATATCATAGGTTCACATTGCCAGTAAGGACTTCACACACAAATATGTAGTACACATCAAGAGAGTCCACATGCACCTCAAGACCAGTCATCTAACTCTTCATCCCCTTCATCATCAGAAAAATCAGAAATGACAATGTCTGGCCCGCCCTCAATAATGTCAGGTTTGTCTTCAGCGTCCAACTTGTTCAGGTGTTGCACATGGTCAGCATCTGGAACATAAGTCTCATCCTTTGTTAAGTCAGCACTGAACTTACCAAGACCAAGCCCTCCCCCAACTCCACCCATGTAATAGTGGTCACCCTCTTTGTTGAACGGAAGATCATGTTGGCCGTCGAGTAATGGGAGTGATCCGGCTGATTCAGCTTGTTCAATTGTCGCGTATGTAGGGAGAGGAGGTAACCTAGCAGCGTGGTCCTGAACTAAATGAAGGAGGTCAAGGTAGACGGCCCAAACCGTCTGACGAGTGACAGCTGGACATCCCAGCTCATTGTAACACTCCTCCAGATACACATTCAAAGGACCTGGCACCAAGTCAAATACGGCATGGTCTGGGTCAATGTATAGCTGGCGGACATGTGCCGTGGCAGCTTTGTCGACCATAATCTATTGTCTCATCAGAAAATGACCGCATTTGTGAGTTCCAACTAACCTTCAATTGTAACACACCATAGTCTTGGGGAGTGTCAAAAATTAGTTCGGCTATGCCATGGGGCAGAACCTCCATGCAACGTTAGTCAACTTGCTAGTAGGTTATGAAGAAACATACCTTATTACGGTCACGACGTTTCGCGGTGTGATTGACACGATCATGATAGTGATCCAGCTCGCACTGGAGCCAAGGTATAAAAATCCATCGGAAAATCATGCTGGCAAGTTGACCTCATCAGCATCTCAAAGGCATACAAGGTGTGGACTTACAGCTGCAAGATATTATTCATGTCATACCAACCACGCTGGACACCCTCTTCCAGTAGAGCTTCAAACCCAGGGGTGAACCGTTGGCGTAGCTGAGACCACATTATTTCAGGTTTGATGTTCTTCTTGGATCGCATCCATCGATGTTGCAGTGTCCCTGCTAGCGCCGGGTCATGCCATTGGTGCAGCATCGTCTGAGCATTTGCAATACCAAAATTTTCGGTCCCAGGGTCACTCTGGGACACGAGTGGAACAACTGGGAATGTAACTTTTCAGTAGATATTAACGAGGGACAACATGTACTTACAGCCGAGTTGATCTACCACGTCGAGATAATAAGACAGAATAAGCTGTGAGTGACAGTTGGAATGCCAGACACAGATCCAAAGGATCCTCCCAGAAAATGGCTCTATGCCTGTATGGAGGGTGAGGCCGAACCGAAGCCACTTGTCGTGCTGGTTGACGGCCCAGATATCGTTGATGCCGGCTGCCCAAAAACGGCGGCGCTGGAGCCGCTGTGCCTTGCGCTGGCAAATAAGATGTGGTTCATAAGTAGTAAAGTAGTCTCATATGATGCTTCTGTACATGCAAGGTTAGGCCATCCACATAGTCCTGACCAATCAATATGCATACTGACTGTGACACACACATATTCATCTCATGGAACAGAAGACTTATCATTTCACGAGCACCTGTGTTCGGGTACACAGCTCGCAGTTCTTGCATGGCATCTTGGATCGACTCTGGAGTATGCCCTTGCTGACAGGTTCGAATCAAGCCCATCTGCTTGCGTATCTCGATAAACTTTGTGAGGCTATAGAAAAGATGATGGATCAGTTGCGATGTATGCGACAATTTCATCAAGGCTAGTCACACATACCCAATACCATACTGATTTGTATCAATATGTTTACGAAGTTCTTCTACAATTTGTTTGTCAGTAAATCATGCCTTCCATAAGCGCATGATGAGTGGTTTCATATCCTCCAGAGGCGCTAGGCAAACGGGGATTTGAGTCAACTAGCACGAGTGATCATGGAGACATCTTTACTAACGTGTGGGTTTGTTTTGATTAGGCATCGAAGGCAAGGGACACAAGAAAAGTGGTACAAAAGCAAGGCCCATCCTGGGCTTATAACATGGATGCTAGTACGAAGGAGACGGCTGGTGATGCGGACATGGAGTCCAAATTTATTGACACCGAGTCGAGGCCAGTGACAAGACTGCGCTTCTCACCTCATGTTGAGGACATGAGGAGACCATGAAGTCCTGCGTCGCCTATTCTTGCCTTCGAATGTCCATCAAATCGCACTCAACCTCCACTTCCTACACAATCGCCACTCTCTGGTAAGAAACAGTGGCTACCCTTTTGAGGTCGTGCACGACTCACCAGCTAGATAGCATCCCAGGTCATGCTGTCAGGCCATCTCTTCTTGGCCCAGACATGTACTTCCTACGCAATCTCTGCTCTCTGGTAAGAAAAATGTCTACCCTTTTGAGGTTTTGTGCAACTCACCAAGCATCTCTTGGCCCAGCGTGCAGACATATCTCCACCCAATTTCATTTGATCCCGCCATGCATCAGTCATCCATGGGCCATCCATGGGTAAGTAAGCTGCATGTTGAACTTCTCCCAGAAAGCTAATGTCACGTCCTGCCTATGATAGGCATTACTATTACTGCTTCTGCACTCCTCGCCTAATGATGTGTGGTCGACGACAATGCACAACATTCAGATGCAGCCTTCAAGCCTCAGGGGAAGTGCGGGTTTGCTTGCACACGATGCAGAGGATCAAGGTATCAGTGTCTGCCAGAACTTATTGATTGTTTGGGGACTCGCGACGGAGAAGTGTACTGATGGTTTTAAAGGCCATCGGTCCCGCAGACATTTCATTGCCTGCTGTCATCCCAGGATTATTCCACCCAGCCAGAGGTTTCAACCCAGTTCACAGAAGATGCGTTTGCCAAGAAGGATCACTATTGTGAACACCTGAAATGCAAGGCATTGATACGTCAAGGGGAACCTGAATTTTATATCGCTACCATCGAGCCTGGGCAACGTGGTCGCGTGGTTTGCAGTAACTGTAATCAGCATTACCTTTGGAAGCCCTCAACCACAGTTCGCCATACAGGTGTGTTCTACATTACGAGAGTTAACCTCATCTATTAATGGTATTTGTGGCTTCAGCTTCAGACCAAGTCCAGGCCTCACAGCCTCCCCTGATTGGGATACACCACACAGCATGCCCGCTACAACCAGGAGCTCGAGCGATGGGCCAAAAGGTCCTTCGCTGCCCCACCAGCAGAGACGATATCGCTCAAAATAGCGGCACACTACGAAACTACTAACACCAAGTGTGCCCGCAACCAGAGCATGATATTTGGCATGAGTCTTATAATTTCAATTTGATTCAGGACACTGATGGTAGCATACAGAATATATGTGAGGGGAAAAAGGATATTGATGCCCTCATAACTGCCGATGGTCTCGTCACCATTGCCTTCGAGACAATTATCCCGAAAATCCAGATGTTTTGCCCCTCATTCCCTTGGCACGTGAACGAGTTCGTCGTGCGAGATACAGAATGGGTGGACCTTGGTGCCCATCGTGCTCCATTGCCCTACTTTTATTCTCAGTGTCTCCAGCCTGCCCAAAAGAATTCAAACATCTACACATTTAAGCCCAAGCAGTTCACGTTATTTGTGGTCGTCCCTGCTGCACAGTGGGCCAAATACGAGGCATTCATCGATCCTCCAGCTGGTGATTCAAATGCAGCACCTTCGACTTCAAATGAACGCGACTTGCCATTCCGCTCAAGTGTCGACAATGGCTCCATGTCCTCTGATAGCTTGGCTACTTGCCCTTTCCAGCAGCGCTATGCCCAATCCACAGTTATGCCTATGCGGATAGGTGTACCTTTGGTGCAACCCAACGAAGGTAAGCCACTCACTAGTTGGCTGCAGATTAGATCAAACTGATCATACTCAATAGCTGCCGGGCCTGCCCAGCCTGCCCAAAGGGAGGCGGGTCTGTTTTTGCATACAGCAACCAGTGCGTATGACCTTGTGTCATCCTCTCGTAGAATGGCCCCTCCCAACTCCACTGATGCCAACCCAATGACCATCAAACGCGCCATTGTAAGCCCTCCTCCCACCGCCAGGTCACCCCCTAGGAAGATCCCGGCCATAGCGCCCTTCTCATCACATGGCCGTACAAATTTACTCAAAGAAGCCCTCAGATTTGGAGGCTCATTGGAGCTCGACGTTGACAAAGGTGAAGATTTTAACTCTGACACCATTTAGATACTCATATGTATTTTAGTCTTAATGGAGTCATTCCAGAGCATTCAATTCCACCCTATCCCTACACGACTGCTCTCGGAGATCCTGGAGAATCACCGGTACCGATCCTTTGATCTGGAACGATCAGAATCCTATCCTGGCAGGCTGAGGGTGGACCAGTCTCCTGGTTCTTTGATTGGTATCGGCAGATTCAAGACAGTGCAATCTGGTTTGCTGATGCTCACCCCACCATCCATGTCTGGCCTGGGATCAAAGGCCCACCAGGACGTGGTCGTCAAGCGCCCCTTTTTCATGCCTCAACCGAAGCCTCCCAAGGCTGGCTCTCAGTCTAGTCGCGTGGTTGCCGCCCCTCCTCCAGCACCTGAAAAGTGCCGGATTTCCTGCTTTGTATTGGTGGATGAACTTTTGAAGCTTCATTGTGAAGCAAACACACTATACTGGGTGAAAGCGCTTCTGTTGTTGACGTACAACTTCATCGATCATGCTATTGCTGATGCTCATGAGCCTCCCCCATTCAACATTCCCCGTCTATGCTTTGTGGAGGCTGGTTTGGCCTTGGCCCATTCTCAGACCAGTAAGGAACCTGTGAAGGGCAAGTCATCCGGCACATTGTGCGGTGTGTACCTACTCGAAGAGAAAATCGATGGTGGCAGTGCAGTTTTTACGAAGTTTATTCACAACATGGACTGTGGGCCTTCACTCGATGAGGATGAGGTGGGATACAACATTGCCCAATTTCTGGCATTTACACAACACGTCCAGTATACCCAAACTGGCAAGCTTGTATTTATATCCAACTATCAGGGCAAGTAGTGACAGCTGGCTACCTCTTGCTTTCTATTTTTTCTAACCTGCTTTACAGGGAGTACGACCCTTCTCACAGACTCACAGATTTTAACCGACCCGTAAGTTGTTCTTCTGTATGGCTCAGTTTGGTATCACTGAGAATGTTGATAGCTTGGTTGGGGAGGGCCAAGACATTTTTAGTGAAGGGAACATGGAGAACACTGTCCGTCTATTTGAAACACGACACAGATGCAATCACTTCTGCGAATGGCCTGGGTTTGGCCTTAAGAGGTTCAGGGCCGGCACCATAAATGAGCCGACTAGGGTCATGACCAGGATGGAGTTGCCAGCGCTCTGACATCTATCCCCAAATTCCCATATCCCCATCAGCCATCTCGTGGCTTGTTGACTTACTTGGACACTTCTTGGCCTTTCTCGATCCCTCTCGTGGCTTGTTGACTTACTTGTTGACTTCTTGGCCTTTCTCAATCCCTGCTCTCAGATCCTGTGTTGCTGCACGTACACTGCTGTCTTTCTTGACCTCCTCTTGGCACATCTTGAACTCTCGCACTTGCTTCTTGCTCAATTTTGGTAGCTTCGGACTTCCGTGAATAGAGAATCAGTGTACAATATTCTTTGTACTAGCTAAGAAGTGGAGAATGCCATGCACTTTACTCAACTATAAAGTGAGACTGGGGGGAGGGCTGCAAGTCAGGAGTGATGGATAGGCCACCAGCTACAGAAAATAAAGAGCACTGGGTGGTCATTGGCGGTGATCAACCTGGAATATACAGTGCCTGGTAAGTAAACTCGTGTTGATATATGTCATCTATACTGAGATGGCACATAGCCCTAATCTCCACTGTGGATGTTCCTCTCCACCACTTCCCATCGCTATCCAGTGTCGGTTGTTGGCTGAGGCCAGGATAGTAATAGCTCAGCTACAGCCAATCTTGGATCAGGCACCTCGCAATCCGCTGACTCGTGACCTTCTGTCATTGTTCGGCGAGTCCGAAAAAGTGCGGAAGATATTCAACAAGCACAGCGAAAACTTTTTCCCTGTCGTGGTTGGTCAACGTGTGGGCATCCATCGGACAAGGTGTGATATACAACCAAGCCACACTAATTTTGTATTGATGCTTTCACAGGCAATAAGCCTTATGCTCACTTGGCAGTTACACGTATCCACTGTGGAAAGAAGTGCCCACTTTCTGGCAGGCACTTGCCTATATGATTGCGAAGGGAGTGGAGGAGCTTCTGGTGAGTGCTCTCAAGTGTGACAACAATACACTGATTGTCCCTGCAGGAACCTCTGCTGGACATTCCAGATCACGTCGTGGAAAGTGAAGTTCACAGGGAATCTACTGTTCCAACTGCCAGTTTCGCTGCTATGTCTTTGTCCAGTCGGAATCTCCCACCTTTGAACACAAGCGCATCTTCAGCAAGGCCAAGCGCTCCGCCTCAAACCAACTTGATGAGTCAACGGACGACGAATGCAAGTGGATCTTCAGCAAGGCCATGCGCTCTGCCAGCAACTCAAAGCCTAATTTCACCTTCACCAATTGTACACACCCATATTCAGAACTTGCATGGTGTAGTCGAAAGTCGTTACTACCCTTCAAATGTGGGCACAGTTGCACTCCCTTTCTGTGACCAACTGGAGATTTATGGCCAGAAATATTTAATAGCACATGGATACATCAAAGGCTCTATAGCGGTTGTTGTAGAGGCACGTTGTAACTCACACACTGCTCAGGACTTCACGCTGTGCGCCTAAGTGAGGGAAGAGGTCAGAACAACCAACAACCAACACCAAATGACAGCAATATGCGAGTGGTGGTCTTCCTTTGCGTTTCTGGTATTTAATCTCCTCAGGGGGATGTGCTGCACGCCTTCAGGCAGGATGCAGGAGGGAAGGGAAGGGCTTCTGATGGGGATGGAATGCGACTGGGGATGGTATTGACTCCTCTTCAGCCTACCACAGTGGTTAGGAAGAGTCCTGGGATAGAAGAGCGATGATAGATTGGCAACAGGGGTGTAACAGCAGTGATGGAGCAACAGGGAAGCAAGGGGACAGTTCCTGCTTCAAGAATGCGATGGACAGTGATGGGATGGAGTGGACAGTGATGCTAGACTGCGCTTCAGCCTAGAGAAATGATCAGATACAAGATATATCTGATAAACAGCAATATAGGAGCTTTAGGCCAGCACTGGGTGACCTACAAGTCCAAAGACAAAGAGGGAGCTTATAGACAGAGAGGGAGAGTGAATGTGGTCGCTTTATTGAGGGGGAAGCAGACACTTCCTTGCAGCCTTTGGCTGCTGGTTTATATACAGGAGGGGCTGTGGCCCTGTAAGCACAAATGACTAAGTGCTTGGTAAGAGATTGGTAAGAAATTGGTAAGCGATTGATAAGCAGTGTAATCAGGCTGAGTCATCGATGAGGAGAGCCTGAACAAGCTGCTGAGCCAAGGGAAAGAGCAAAACATAGGTAAAAAGGGGTGTATAACCAAGAATATGGAAAAATCATTGCATGGGGCCCAAAAGAGAGGGGGGGAAAGCATGGGATGAGTAGATCGAAGCTAAATGAGCATATGCGATGACATAATGCATATGAATCATAGGGGCATGAGTCATGAATTGATAAGCAGCATGATAAGCATGATTTGAAGGATGATTGGTAAGTGATTGGTAAGGGGAGTAATGGGGATTAGTAATGCCAAGAGGGGATGAATAATGCGCAGCAGAGTGAGTCAGAGTGAGCCAGAGTGACTCTGTGTGACTCAGAAAGAAGGGAAGCACAACCTGTGATTTATTGAACTTTAGATCTGGAGATGAGCTTCTGAAGCAGTGCCACTGATGGGAGTGGCTGGGGGATAATAAAAGAATTGATCCGACCAGAAGAGCAGTGTCAGGGGGCCTGGAATGACAAGTAGAGTCACAGCTGGTCACAGAGTGTCACAAATCCCTTGGATTGAGCTTCTGTAGAGCAAAAACGCGAAATTTGGTGCTCCCGAAGTGCAGTCTTCCCTTGAGCAGTAAGGGGAAGGTTCTGTACTCTATTAGGGCTCCTAAGAAGGGTTCTAGAGCACTGTTTCATTCGTGTTTGTTGCGGGATAGCAGGGAAGAGAATCGCAAGTAGCGGATTCGACGTGTCCAGGGAAGCGAGATGAATGATAGAGGGAGATGGATGTGACAGGACTCTGGGATGAAAGGACCATATGCAGAGGACTCAGGAGACACAGAGACGACCAGGTATGAATTTTCAAGTCTAACGATAGACTTGAGACGACCAAAGTATGTGCGCGACGCAGGACTGACAAGGAGAATGCGCTGACCGAGAACAAGAGGGACTGAGGGAGAAGGCTGGGAAGATATGTACCAGACAGTACACAGGAGCTCAGGGAGAGGCTGTCCCAAGAGCAGGACATAATTGAGGTCTGCTGCAATAGCGGAGAAACGTTCCAGAGAAAATGCGGACTCCATAGTGAGTGATGAAGCGGGTGTCTGGATTGCGGGTGGAATATCTCCGTGGGAAATGAACAGATTTACGTCGAAACTTGACAGGCAGATAGACCATGGTCTAGGCTCCATGATGGTATAGTCACATGATTGATAGCTTCAAAAATGGCAGAGCTATTCAAAATATCGGAATGCCGGCACTGGGCGCCTAAATTTGACATTTGGGCGCTAAAAATGATTCTTCCTTACTAGAGTAGCACTCAACTCCTCTTTTTTCCTCCCTTTTCTCTCTCTCTTTTTTTTCCTTTTTTCTTTTTCCTCTTTTTTCCCTTCCTTCTTCTTCTTTTTCTATCTTCTTCTTTTTCTCTCTCCTCCTTTTCCCCTTCTTTTCTCCTTTTTTTTCCTTTTCTTCTCTTCACTTTTCTTCCTTATCTCTTCTTTTTTTTCTTTTCTTTTTTTCTTCTATTCTCTCCTTCCCTTTTTTTTTTTTCTTTCTTATTTTTTTATTTCTTTTCTTTCCTCATTTTTCTAATTTTCTTTCTTTTCCTTTTTTCATTTCTATTCTTTTTTCTTTTCCTCCCTCC